>VDFB02336584.1:0-16280 GCA_007258455.2 Sequoia sempervirens
TTAATGAAAATAATTTAGTTTCGCATTCTGTTAAGAATATCAAAGCTCTGAAATGAGAAATCTAAGAACATCCAAACCAATAACACAATAATTCCAAATTGATGCATGGTTGACCATCGTGAAGAATTAAAATAAGTAAATAACCATATCATATGAACAAGGATCACAAGTAGCAAGCATTTATGGTCAAATAGATTTTAATTAGCTTACTCTCGTTCATATTAGGATGATCTACATTGATGCCGCCAACAGCATAGAGGACTGCAAAAACATAAAATTCCATGAGAACAGCCTCTGCTTTTAATAACAAAAAATAAATAATACATAAATAAGATATGGTAACATATTTATATTACTTGGACTGATGAAAAAACAAGAAACAAAAATATAATAATAACATAATGGAATATTCATAGAATTAGTGTTAATGTTTTGCTTGATATGAACTGCTATATATCCCTGACTGTCTTACACAGAACCTGTCTAGGTGTTCTAAAATGATAGATAAGAATGCAAAATCAGGTATTCCTGGAACAAATTTATTTTATAGAATCCAAGCAGTTACTTTGAAAGACTACAGTTAATTTGACAAACTGTATTGCTAAATGACAATTAGGCATGGCAATAAAAGACAGCAGTTGGCCTTGAAGGATATATGGAAAGGTTAAGCTTTTTCATTTTGTGATTATGGTTTTGTTGGCGTAACAACTAGCACCTCTGGAGTAAGAGTTGCTACGAACAGCCTATATACACTACGCAATGAGTGCTCTTCAAATTAGGAGGGGAAGCTCCCTCGTTGTGCTTTACAAAAATACCTGCAAAGGGAAATAAACTAAACTAATTCCTGTCTTTTTGTTTCAGCTGTAGATACAAGGCTTTCTCGAAAACTATATACGTTGCAGCAGAGAATTTTCTTTGGTTTCGCAGATTCACTAACTACAACTAAACTTAATAACTTAAATTCTATCCAGTTCCCTCAAGAAAACAGAGCATGAGAAAACGGAGCAAGGTTTTGACTATCAGACGATAAACGGATTCAGATTCTCTACTTGAAGGCAAGGTGGCGCAGCTATTATCTCAATCTGAACAAGTTTATTAGGCACAAAACAGATTTAAGAATTTACCATGACAATCTTATGAAACCCTAAGTGGCATAACACTTGATTATAATAGTAAAGACTTCACAAACAGGTTTATCATCATAATCTTATGAAACCCTATGTGGCATAACACTTGATCATAACGGTAAAAGTTCACAAAACAGATTTATCATCACAATTGCATGAAACCCTATGTGGCATAACAATTGATCGTAATGACAAAGATGCACAAAACAGATTTATCTAAACTATGGAAAGAATCCACTATCACAATCGCATGAAACCCTATGTGGCATAACAATTAACTGTAATAGCAAAGACGCATGAACAAATACCAAAAGAGCAATATTGAGGGCAAGGTAGGCGCAGCATATATTTCTCTCTCAAGCAAAGTTAATTACAAATGAGCAAAAGCTCTTATTTATATACATCAAGGTGTAGGGAACCCTAAAATCACCTTGTGTTAACTCTGATCTAGCAAAGTAAAACACGAAATTAATTATTAAACCCTAATGAAGTAAACTATCCACGGTTAAGCTGGAAAGCTACCATGATTAAACGATACCAGTAACCTAAATGGACCATGTGCAAGCATGCAGATCGCATTTAAAGCAAAGTTAACTGGACACTACCCTCAGTTAACTGGAAACCCTAACCCTAACTCCTGTGATGATAATTCCAAGGATGAGATAAGCATGTGTTAAGTCAGCAAGTAAACTCAAGACTGAAAGTCGAGTTAACTGCTGCTCACGATTCAACCCTCGAAATTAACTGCAGGTTCCAACTGGCAGATCACTCCATGTCAACTCGATCTAACACTTCGACCAAGAACTCATCGATCTCTCTGTCATCTGGTACTTTGACACTGCTCAAAACAACAGTCTGTTTCATTAGTTCTCTGCCACTTTCCGTAATCGTATGCATGCCATCTTTACATTCTTCGGTCGCCTTCCTGAAACTGGCTGCAATCACTGAAATATTTTCTAATTTAGGCGCCATAGGTTCACCTTCAAGGCTGTCACGAATCAGCTTCTCGAACTCTGCTTGAACTTTGTCCAACTCAACATACGTGCCATCTTCCAGAAGATAATGACACGGAATCTGAACAACGAAACCGCTGACAAGTGCAAGTACTCCAACCACATCATCCTTGAGTGAAAACAACTTAGTAGAGACCTTCTCACATATTTCCATCCTGAGAAGGTGTTGCTCTCTCCAAGTAAAAACTTTCTCCTGATCCTCATCAATCTCCAAGGCATCGTATGCAACTGACAACTAAGATACTAGAACACGATCCTTCGCCAAATTCTCTGCAACCGCAATCTCAAGTGACTGAACACCCTGACGAAGCTTATGCGCATCACTTCTCAACTGATACAAATCTGCAAGAAGACGCCGACCAACAGCAACTAAACTATCAATCCAGTTGTCCAAAAGTCTGCCATGACTGACTAACTGATCCAATCTTCGTTGTACGAACATTGATGATCAGCATCCCATATCTTCTCACAGGCCTCAAGAACCATAGTAAAGTTATCTAAACAAGGAGGAATAGCAAAACATTTTTCTATGTCCTTTGGCTTGATACTGCAAACAACCCTCCCGTCAACTGATCTGATTTGCCGTGAAGACGAGTCATAATGCTTAATGCAAGCAAGTACGAACTCAAGATCGAAAATAGTAATAGGAATAGATGCCGCTGCCAGCAACCCGGAACGCTCAAGATTCCTCAACGAATTGCTGCTAACACCTTCTAAACTGCTCAGATTAACCACTGGATAAACATGATTTAGGTCTATATCTGAAGTTTTGATGAAATTATGTGTAAAAGAGCCGATTTGGCCTTATTAATCAATGAGATTGAACTGCATTTTGAAAATGGGGACTTTTATTTGTAAAGTCGAGATATATGAAGAAGAATTTTACGAAAACCCTCACGGACAAGGCTAAAATAGCCTGCGGCGAAAAGAAATTTTTGAAGTTTTTACGGAACATGGGTTTTGTGCACAGATTCTGAACAAACCCGGATAGCTGAATTCGAAAAAATGTGTTTCAAGCCCACATGCAAAGAGATTCTCGGAAAAAGCGAGCTTGAGAATGAAGGCTACGGAGGCAATTTTTCACCGAAAAAATCTAAGAGCGTGGGTTTTGCTCGCGATGCTACGAAATCTGCTTGAACCCGGATGATGGGATTCTGAATATCGTTGAATTTCTGAAGCGTCGAAAGAAAGAAATTACCTAAGGTGAGAAATAGAAGAAATAAGGCGGAAGATGAGAAAGTTTTGCTTATGCATACGAAAAATCCGCCAACTTCTTCCTTGGAACTTGATGAAACCTGCATGCAAAGAGAAAATAAAGTCTAGAATCGCCTTCCTCTGAACAATCTGAACTCGTTGCTATGAAGAACGCTGAATTCGGACACCTGTAGCACCTTCAGGTTGCTGGTCGCTCAAGAAGAATATGAACTTCGAAGCTAAAGATGATGAAATAATGGACGCCATTGCTGGAATATATAGATTTTCATCATTGAAATTCGCACTAGGCAAGGAATCCATGAAAAGTGCGCTTGGCTTCTGATTGGACCTCATTCCAGTTAACTGAAACTCGAATATGCTAAATAAGTCGCCATGTATTAGGGTTTCCCTTTTCAGTCTTCAGTTAACAACTTCATGCGACTTTGACTTCAGTTAACAATCTATATTGAGTTCGCCATCTTCACACTTGCTTTAGATTCACAAATTTGAACTAAGGCGTCCCTTTTGATAACTAAAGTTAGTCATAAGGAATTCGCCATATTTCATGCAATGAATATTCTAAAAATAGTGACCCTTTCAAGACTTCAGTTGTCATTCTTTGAAAAATGCGTAGCTTCACAAAATTATGCTTCATCAAATATGCTGTCCCGTTTAGAACTTCAGTTAACACTTAATGAAGCGCCATCTTCACAGAAACTTCACAATTGCAACCAAATTCGCCATGCATGTGAACTCCAGTTGACATTCAATGATAATCTTCAGTTAAGTCAACATGCAATCAAGTTAACTGAACATGCAAGGTAGTTAACTCGACATGCGAACTGAAAGATTACTCAACATGCCAATATATGAACTGAAGATGACAACCCAGAAAACGTTTAGTCTAACTGCAGTCAGAACTCCAGTTAAGGCGTCCATTCAACTCTCTTTCGAAAATCCAACTTTGAACTCTTAAGGCGAATTCCAGACTTAGCCAAATTTCATGAAAATTTAAGCTAAAACCTCTATTGGGACCTCTGTTCATCCTCTGACATTGGTTGACTGACTTCTCCGATTGACTGGCTGACAGGTGCATCGCAAAGCTGAGCAAAAACTGATCAAAAGGTATCTTGAGACTGGAAACCATAAAACTGACATCTGCAGGCTCAAAAATCCAAGCGCCTTTTTCAAAAGCTGCGCTTTTCCTCAAACTTAGTCAATTTTAACATCTGCATCTTGAACGAAGGGAAAAACAAAATCCTTCATAACTTCTGATTTATCAACTTTCGGGACTAGATCCCAAGTTCACTGCGGAGCTGACCTCATTCTGCACGACAGCTGCGAAGGCACATTTCTCCAGAAAACATCATCTGAAGGGTGAAAAACAAGGGCGCCCTTTTGAAAAGCTGCTCTTTTCATCCCAGACTTGGCCATTTCTAGAACTGACTAGAATATCACAAAAACTCCGACTGCAAGCTGCTGAGTCAGCCTCTGAACTGACAGAGACAGGCAACGGAAAACTGAGCGTAACACGCACACATTGAATATCTGAAACCATAGTTGGAAAACCCGCAGAGAACTCGGCGAGTTTTTAAAAACTCGCGAGTTTTTTTCAAAAACGAGTTTTTAAAAGTTTAACTCGCCAAACTTAAAAACTCGTTTTTTTCGAGTTTTTTCGAGTTTTTACCAAAAACTCGCGAGTTTTTATGGCGAGTACTCGCCAAAAACTCGCGAGTCCGCCAAAGCGCGCGCAGGGATAAAGCACAAAACGTCTTTTATCTTCTTCATTTCATTTCAAAATCAATTGATACTTTGTGTGAGGAGCTGAAACCCCCCCCCAAGCAAGGAGATATCATTTCCAACGATTTTCCATCGAGGAGAGAAGATTCAAACGCCATTTTGTGTGGATTTTGAAGAGAAATTCGATTCAAAGGTAGGGTTTCTGTTTTTGTTTTTTGTTTTTGATTAATCATTTTCTTTCATTGTTCTTGCAAAATACTCATTCCAAATTGAAAAAAAGACATGATAGAGCACAAAGAAACAATTTTTTTGCATTTAGAATCCAAAAAACAAAATTCATCACAATCTTTTGTTGATTTTTGCTGATTTTTTTCATTTTTTTCACTATTTTTTGAAATTTTCAGACCTAGGTTCATTTTTTGTGTAGAATGATAAGATTAGTTAATAATGTTAATTGATAATTCATTTAAGCACATTTGTATCAATTTAAATGGAATTTAGCTTTAGATTTTTTAAGTTTTAATGATTTTAGGTTGTTTTTAAAATTTTTTTATATTAAAAAACTAATATGTTGTGCTTATTTTTTGAATGTGTAGATTGATCATTGATCAGTGAATACACATTACACACTATAATGGCTTCTGGCTCTGGTTCAGGCTCAGCATCAGGTTCCGCCCCCACCCCATCAACTTCCACCCCTCACACAGCATCATCATGGGTTCCAGGCACTCGTCCTGCAGGGGCTAGAGACCCTACATGGAAATATGGTGTCAGAGGGCCAGTGCCTGGAACAGTTGTTTGTGGTGAATGCAAAAAAACATATCATGGAGGCATAAATCGCCTCAAATACCATCTAGCAGGCATTCCTCAGCGTGATGCCAAGGTTTGTGAGAAGCCCAAAGAAGAGATTAGAAGAGAGATGCTTGCCCTACTTTCACTTGCTGAGGAAAAAAAAATGCAAAAGGAGAGGGCTAAAAAAGCCATAGCAGCAGCCATAGCCAGTGGACATGCGCATGCCCATGGGACTCAGGAGCACGAGGCCGAGCACATGGAGATAGAGTCAGATGAGGATGCAGAGCCAGATATTGTTGGCATTGTGGGCTCTCTTCGTGGTCCACGGATTCGCACTCATGGCACAACCACCACAGCCACAGCCACAGCATCCTCTAGGCCCCCCTTGTCCTCTAGTTCGACTAGAGTGCCAATGCCACCACCACCTTCATCTTCACGCAACCCACAGAGTTTTTTTGTGCCAAGAAACACACCAGGAGCACAGGTATCATTGGAGGCTACAGGGTGGAACAAGGAGGTGCATGAACATGCTACCATGGCATGTGCTGATTTTTGGTATTTCAATAACATACCATTCAATGTAGCGAATAGTCCCTATTGGCACAATATGGTCACTTCATTGACAGTTGCGGGAAAAGGCTTCAAGCCACCTTCTCGCAAAGATTTGAGTGGGAAGTAAGTGACAAATCAACTTAAATTTTATGTTCTTTCATTTAAAATTTAAATTAATTTATTATTTATGTTGAATTCAAGCTATTTTTTGTTTATAACTTACAATTTTGTACTTATTTAATTATTTTACTTTGTACTTGTAGGTTGCTCACAAATGCAACCGAAAGGGCAATGCATGTGGTGGAAGAGCAAAAAAATAAATGGAAAAAATTTGGCTGCTCAATTCTTTCTGATGGGTGGACGGATGGGAGAAACCGCACCATCCTTAATTTTTTGGTTGCTTCCAAAGGTGAAGTTGTGTTTTGGAAGTCGGTGGATGCTTCCAACAAGATAAAAACTGCAGATACATTGTGTACGTTGTTGGAAGAAGTTGTGATGGAGGTGGGGATTGCTAATGTGGTGCAAGTCATCACAGATAATGCAGCAGCGTATGTGGCAGCTGGAAGGATGCTTGAGAGTAGACATCCATCACTCTTTTGGTCACCTTGTGCGGCTCATTGCCTTGACCTTCTTTTGGAGGACATAGGCAAACTTGTTTGGGTGGCACCGATTGTAGATGATGCAAGGAGCATCACAAAATATATCTACAATCACCCTTGGGTTCTTAGTTTGATGAGAGAGCATACGCAAGGGAAGGAGTTGGTGAGATCGGGTGCCACAAGGTTTGCAACAATTTTCCTAACGTTGCAAAGCATTTTGGATTCTTTGGGCTCTCTAAGACAAATGTTCGTGAGTCAAGCATGGAATGACTCTTCATATTCAAAGAAGGCCGAAGGAGATAGAATTTCTGCAATAGTCTTCGACCCCTTGTTTGCACAAAAAGCTACAGAGATCGTGAAGGTAACTTCCAAACTTTGATTTTAATTTTAATCTCAAGTTCAATATAAATATATGTTTTTTAATTTAACTTTAAGCCTTTCATTATAAATTTCTAACTTTGATCTTTTTGTATTTTTAATCTAGGTGTCGGAGCCCTTGGTTAGAGTCCTCCGCTTGGTAGATGGGGATGAAAACCCAATGGGATACATTTATGAGGCCATGGATAGGGCCAAGGAGGCCATCAAAAGTTATTACAAGGGGGACAGCCTCAAATTTGATCCCATATGGGAGATTGTTGATAGGAGGTGGAACAATCAACTCCACCAACCCATCCATGCAGCAGGGTACTTCCTCAACCCTTCTTTTCTCTTCTCAGAGAGCTTCTCTGATCCTAATGGAGAGGTTATGGAGGGGCTCACAACATGCATTCAGAGGATGGAACTTGAGGTTGCAGTGAGAGACCTCATCGTCAAGGAGATGGATATATACAGGGAGGCAACTGGTAATCTCTTTTCTTCAGAGCTGGCTGTTAGAGGAAGAACCACTCTGCCACCAGGTATAAAATTCAGAGTCTTTAAATTTTAAGTTTATTTCACATGCATCTTAGAATTTGATAAAATGTGTTTTGACTTTTGACTTTTGAGTCTTTGACTTTGTTTTCTAACTCTTCAATTTTGTTTTTGTTTTTTGCAGATGTTTGGTGGAAAAATTGGGGTGGAAAAACCCCAAATCTACAAAAAATTGCCCTCCGTATTCTATGTCAGCCTTGTAGTGCATCCAATTGTGAGCGCAATTGGAGCTTGTTCGAGTCCATTCACACGAAAAAGAGGAACAAGTTAACACAAAAGCGCCTCAATGACTTGGTCTTTGTGCAATACAACCTTCGGTTGCGCATAAAGAGAGTTGAAGAAAAATCACAGGATCCTATTGACTTAGATGAGATAGATCCTTATAGTGATTGGACAGGGCGAGAGGAGCAGCCTCCATTGTTTAGTGCAGATGAAATCCTTGACTTTGAGAGAGAGGCAATGGAGGATGTGGGTGCATCAGGAGTTGGAGATGTAGGGTTGGATGAGATCCAGCCAGAGCCAGAGCCAGAGCCAGAGCCAGCAGCAGTAGCACCGCAGCCACCACCACTAGCACCACGCACACGTGGCAGGGCTAGAGGACCCACCCCTTCTTCCCTAGCTGTTGCTAGACTAGGGAAGAGGAAAGCCTAGCATGTTGTATTTAGTTGTTGTTTAGAACTTTAGTATTTGCTTCTAGTTCTAGTTTTACTGTTTTCATGTATCAGACTTTCAGGCTTTTAGCCATCGGGATTCCGCATGAGAATGCGATTTTGTAATTAATTTACATTAAATTCAATCAAAATTAATAGAAAACACTTTTGTACTCATTTATGGATTCATTGGATTCATCTTGTCATTGAATTTTGCAAAAAAAATGTGTTTTTAATGAAAATTAAGCAATTTTTTCATTTCCCGAGTTTTTTTGGCGAGTTTTTGGCGAGTTTTTGGCGAGTTTTTAAAAACTCTCCAATTTTTCCCTTGGCGAGTTTTTCCTTGGGGCGAGTTTTCCAACTATGTCTGAAACCATCAAAAAGAAAGCATTAAAGGCTTGAAAAGCTGAGGCGCCTTTCTCAAAATGTGCTCTTTTGCTTTTTCCTCTGATATTTTGACTAAGATTTGACCCTATGTTTGACCTCTGGTTCACTGACTTCAGCAACTCAGATTCACCCACTGACGGATGCATCGCGAAGCTCGAACAAACGTGAGACAAACATCTTGGATGGCATTCAGTCAAAATCCTTCATTTGGCACCTCAAAAAGATGGGCGCCTTTCCCAAAAGCTGCGCTTTTTACCAGTGTTAGCCAATTCTCGCTTTCGCCTCATTTTGCGCTATATATTCCATAACTTGCCCGGAATAGGTGTGTTTGATAGGCTTGATAGCCCACTGCGAAGTTAACGTGATGCGAGACAAATGTCTGCTGGAGGTGACAAACCCTAAAAACAGGATCTAAGCCCCTAAAAGATAGGGTGCCCATTTGAAAATGTGCTCCCTTCTCCAGAGATAGAAAATTTTGATGATTCTCGTTCAAATTTTCATTTTCCTTAAATTTCTTCAGTAACAGACTGACATTACACTGACACCAACTCCATATTTGAAAAGCCCAAAAACGACCTTCTGACATCACTTTAACAAGATTAAGACTCAATTAAGCAAAATGCCTTAGTGAAGCAAAAATTTTGGTTTTGGGTACAACAGGTTTGCAATACACCAATGTATTATATGTTGTTTGTGCATATGGATAAGCCTGTTGATGTGATTTTCACGACCGCACCAACACAGAATAAAGTTTCCCAACGGATACTCTATCCTCTCTTGAACAAAGTATTCAACATGCTAAGATTGCGAGTGAGTTCATGCTTTCAACTCCAAGGTTCCGATAATGCAATAGAATACCCTCAGTTGGTTTGTTGTGATTTTGCTGGTATCACGAGGGGACTTACACAATTGTTCGGCAGTTGATAGCAGACAGCAGATTAAGGGTTTCACTTGGTTCGAATGATTTGGCAAGTGAGCACAAGTTTCCTAATTCTAACTGTTGTGACCTTTTCACACATCGCCCCATTCAAAATGGGGACCCCCTAATTTTTGCTCCATTCTGGTCTTTTGGCTTTGGTTTTGTCTCCTCTCTTTCTGTCTCTTTTCTGATTATCTGCCTTCTAGGCAACGTGCCAGCCATTGAGCTTAAACGTGAAATTTGGCCGAGTTTGAAAATTAGGGTTTCCATCTTTCTGGTCAGTCCGAGGTCGAACAAAGTGAATAAATTGAAAACAGGGATTAACATTGTTGTCAGTGTGCTTCTAGCAAGTTTCCACTGAAATTTCATCGAATTTTGGGTACTTACTATTTTTAGTAAGTGTGCAATTCTAGGTATTCTATCAACATTCTTGAAATTCCGATAGTCGCACTGCGTCCAAAACACATCAAGCTGCTCACTGGCAAAATTTGAGCTGAAACCGACAACTTGCTATTTTTAGCAGTTCAGCTTCCAGAGTAGATTTCAGGGTTTTGATGAGAGTTTTTCTACGCATGTCTACATATTCCTTTTGGGTTTTTAGAGACCTTCGCGATGGTGTAACATGCAAAATGAGATGATAACTTTCAGAGTTCAGCCTTCAGAGGCTATTTTTAGGGTTTGCATGTCAGGGTTTTCTTTGCATGTCTGCATATTCTTTATGGGTTTTTCGAGAACTTCGCAGTGATGTGACATGCAAACAGAGATGGTCACTCATTTAGGAACTTACTATTTTTAGCAGATGCATCTCGGCAGTCGCCTCCCAGCACTTCAGAATCACGGGCTGATCGCAATGCAACAAAAACGAGAACAAACAGAGATCGTTTGATATACATGCAAGATGAATTAGGGTTTCCAGCTTCGGGGCCCGAAAAGAGGGGTAAAAAGTCAGAATTTTCAAAAACCGGTGTATACCACTGTGATCAGCGTCTTCCAAGCTATCTGCTAATAAAATTTGAGGGAAAACGGAGCACTTACTATTTATAGTAAGTCATTTCCGAAACAGGCTAAAAATAGTAAATCAACATCAGGGGCCGATGTTAGTAGGCAAGTCACGTGGTGAGGAACACATCATTCAAATTTCAAGTCAAACGGAGATGTGGAGGTATTAGAAGCAGACAGTTACTATAAATGGCAAACCACCTTCAGAAATATGTTATTTTTAGCAGGCCAGCCCGAAATAGCAGTGTCAACAGGTTGATGAAGTCATGAAGATCCAGTGTTCAAAATTTCAAATCAATCTGAGCTTCTGAAGTATGAAAATCAAGGGACTTACTATTTATAGTAAGGCACAGAGAAGCTGGCGAGGAAAAATAAATAAATGGCTAAGTCTAAGACTTCATCCACCTCCACCTTGAAAATGTGCCCACTTCAAGCTAATAGCATCAGGAAAATTCCTAAGTCTTGGTTTCATCCTCCTGCCTAGCTAAATGCGCCCAAGGAAGAGCTAGTGAAAGTTAAAATTTCTCTAAGTATATGATTCATCCTCCTAGAGGCATCAAATGCGCCCATCTTGAGAGGAAGTCAAAGATTCAATGACAAGTCAAAAGGCGTTTCATCCTCCTCCCATGCCTAAATGCGCCCAAAAGGGGCCATGTGAAGACAAAAGGAAGGAAGTCAAAAGGTCACTTGTTGAAGGCGTTGGAAGCTTCATCCTTCATGCATGGCAAAATGCGCCCAAATGAGGGCATGTGAAGACAAAAAGAAAGAATCTCAAGAGTCACAAGTCAAAGCCAGGATGTTGAAAGGCTTTATTCCTCTCCTCTTGTCATATGCGCCCATCCTTTACACCTTGCTAAATGCGCTCAAGCTAGTCAACAAGTCAACAAACTTTCATCCTCCTCCTAGGCTCAAATGCACCCAAGTGAGGGCATGTGAAGACAAAATTAAGGAAGCTCAAGGGTCACTTGTTGGAGGCATTGAAAGTTTTCATTCTCTTGAGCATGAGAAATGCGCCCAAGGTGTTGAGGGTGAAGTGAAGTGTGCTAGGCGTGGTTATTATCCTTCATCAAGTATGATATGCGCCAAGAGGTATGTAGGGTGGTGAAATTTAATATTCCCCTTCAAGTGTGAAACGCGCCTAGACTTGAGAGTTGATATTGCTAAGTGATGAAAAATAAAGAGTAAGCTAGGCGTTGGAAGTTGAATATTCTCCATGATACGTATTGAAACAAAAAAAAATTCCCACAACTGACAGATGAATGAAATTAAATAAAATTTCCTAAGGCAAAATTTTCAAAAATGCAAAGTGATTCAAAATTTTTCTAAGGCAAAATATTTTCTTCCTTGAGAAAATTCGCCTAGACTTGGAGGTGATAAGATTTTTCTGAACGTGGATGAATTGCCAGAGATAAAGCCGAACAGTGCTAGCATTGCAGGATGGATTCAAAAAAAAAAAATTTCAAGTCCGAGCAACAAGATGTTCACGAAGATGAAAGAACGGGATTAAATTGATTGAAAAAATATTTTTCTAAGGTTCAAAATTTTAAATTTTAAATGAACCCGTTCGTTGTATACCCATGAATTCAACAAGTTCTGGAGAAAATTTTCTTTTGGGTATTGGAGATCTTCGATGAGAAATGGATTTCTATGTCTTCTGCACTTCGCCAACGCCTTTCGAATGAAGAATTTAATCGGTGCTCGAATTGTGAAATTTTCCTAAGGGAGAATTTAAAATTTTCTAAGGCAAAGTGAATAAAATGTGTTTTCGAGATAGATTTTCCAGACGACAAATTCAAAGGGAATTGCCTAGATGATTTTGATTGAGTTCTTCACAGATGAATTTTCCAGAGCATCAGAGGTGATTAAAATTTACAAAATTGCAAGACAGAGCTCCGGTTGGTGAATTAAATTGATTAAAAGATGAATTTAAATTAAACATTTTCGAAAGTGAATTAAAAAAATGCTCCAGTCAAAGTTGAAATTCTAGAAGATTAAGATTCCTGACGCCGGATGACAAGTGTCAAAAATACCAGAGAGGGAGATTCGAATGAAGTAGTGGAGATTTAATGTACTGGCTAAACTTAGCCTTCTTCTAGAATTCAATTTTCCTATAAGAGCTGAGTGTTTATTCATTTCTCTTCACCAACTGGAGGAATTCGAATTTGCTCTAAGATTGAAGCTGAGTTGAATGTGAAGTTTGAAAGTTGCTGAGGCTGCAACTGTTGAAGAAGTTCGAAATTTATTGAAGTAAGTTGTTGAAGCTGCAATGCAAGGAAGTTCGATTTTGCTTGGAAGGATTTGAAGTTGCCAGTGCAAGTGGGAAAATCGATTTGAGAAGAGGAATTTGCTGAAGGCTGAAACTTGAGTTTGTTGCTGAAGCTGAGAAGGTACGAATTGAAGTCAAATTGCTGAAGCTGAGTTTTAAAAATCTGAATTCATTACTGAAACTGGAGGTTGTTGCTGAAGTTCAACTTCCACTCTAAGTCACTTGGAGTTGCGGAGAACATTGTTGAAGTTATTTTGAAAGTGAATATTGCTGAAGTAGAAGATTGCTGAAGAAGTGCGAATTTACAAGAGTGAGGTTGCTGCAGCCAGTTAAGAAATTTAATAAGTTTCATTGAATTGCTGAAGTTGAAAGTTGCTGAGACTTTCCAAGTGGTTGATAATTTGAAGTCTGTTGGAGAAGAAGTTGAGGTTTGCAAATGAGAAATAATATTGCAACTTCTTGAAGTTGACTGGCAGCCCTGCAAAGTATTTTATTTATTTTTCTAAGTTAATTTGCTAATGGATGTTTATTTTTTTGCAGATGGCTGAAGCAAGAACAACTGGCAAGGACAACAACGGTGCGTCCAGGCAAGCTGTTATCAAGAAGCTGAGCAAGTCTTTCTTGCCGGAGTCAAAGTTTACTTCGAAGTTGGGCAAGCTGGCTGACACGAATTTGGGCTCTGTCAACTTGGAAACTTTCAAGAACAGAATGTTGGGGATTGGTAATCATCAACCTTCGACCACTTCACACAACATCGTTCAAAGTGGGTTATATGCAGCTACTGGTTTCCCACCAGCCATTCAGTGTTCGGAGCTGATGATGGAGTGCGCCAACTGCTATGAGAAGGATCACAAATCAATCTTGTCACCAGATGGTCAAGTGCTCGCCAACCTCACTCCTGCTGCCATTGGTGAAGCTTTCGGAATCCCAACACACAGAAACATGATTTACAAATCGAGGGAGCAAGCTGAGCGAATGTATGCTTCTGCATTCGAGAGATGTACGGAGACAATCAATACTCGCTGGATGAGCAACCCCAAGCCCTCTCGTACGAAGCTGCCAAGACAGATTATAGCAGATGACTTGAAGCAGGAGTATTGTGATCTTATCATGATGCTGAGCAGAGTTGGAGGCTGCCCTCAAGCTTTTATTTTTGAACCATCGATGTTCTATTACATCAACCTCGTGCTGGAAGGAAAGGATTACGTCAACTGGGCTGAGATGATCAGTGACAATTTGCACGAGCAACTCTTGAGCTTGAGAAGAACGAAGACATTCTATATGGGCTCTTACATCATTTACATGCTGGCCCGTATGACTAAGTATAGAGGGATTTCATACAAGGAGCCTATTGGTTGTGGCTCTCACCAGTTCAAAATCCATGAGGCTTGTCCGCAGTTGCACTTGACAAGTACTACTCATTACAAGCGTGTCAATGACACCTTTACCATGCATATCACGAGAACACTTCAGGAACGTATGCATCACAGGATCTCGAGGGAAGCTCAGGAATTGATTGATAGGTATGGGTGCTGGTTTATACAATTTCTGAAGTTTTCGTACATAAGGCTGCAAGGTTTTTCTTCATATCCATATAGGCTGCCTAAGTACCCAACCAACAAAATTTTAATGTTAGAGATATCTAGGCAATTGGTTGCCTACGATAAAATTCAGAAGAAAAAGAAGAAGGGAAGTGTTGACTTCCCAATTGTCATGGGCAATTCAGATGAAGTGTGTCCTTCATTGCAGGTAGCTAGAGAAGCCGAGAGCGAGCTTCAGTTTTATCACTTTTCCTATCACACCAGCAGACACCACTATGATCTGCATAACAATATCAAATGGGTACTGTCAGAGGATTTTAAACATAAGGAAAACATTGAGGATTATTGGGCTGGTGCATCAGACGAGACTGAAGTCAGAAAAAGAATGTTCTCTAGGTTGCCAATAGGCATGATTAGGGAGTGTGAAGTCATTCTGGTACTAGACCAGGTGGATGAAGACATGAACGTTGTCCATCCAAATTATGGGGCAGTGAGAGATACTCTACTTCCACTCCCGGATTGGTCAGAACCAAAGATTACTGACTTGGACACACTTTCTATTCCGGTCTTGACATTCACCAGAGCATGGGTTGACAGGCGTGTGAGTAGATTGAAGAGTAGGTCGATTGCACTGACTTACAATTTGATGGGAGATCACAGGACACCCACTACCAGTAGGAAGAAACAAATTACACGAGGTCCGGAGTCTAGAAGGAAAGAGCCAGTTCGGTAGGAGCCCGTTCAGTCGGAGCCTCCACGAGTTGTAGTTGAATCACCCACGCCATTAGAGACACGTTCTCCAAGCATACAAGAGGTTTCTTTATTTGCTGATCAAAGAAATGCATTGAATCAGGTGCAAGCAATACAACAAGATAATCAACCACCGCGGAGAGAGTCAGTTGGCCAGAGTGTCAACGCACCTAGTAGAGTTGATCAGCAGACCGATGAGGACTGCTACCGACCCTCAATTTCAACAGGAATTAGAGATGGCTTTAGACGATGATGATATAGTTTCAGGAGATACTCAGCCACTTGAGGCCAATGAGGCTCACCAGAATGATATAGAAGTTGAACAAGTCCGTGAAGTAGAGGCACAAGAACAGCAGCTGTTTGATATACAATATACACTACCTGATTGGCTCAAAGATAGGATGAGAAGAAGCCCCAGTGAAGAGATTGATCCAGCGATTGAAATGGAAGAGTTGTTAAACAGGATCAACGCGCCTCCACAAAAGAAGAGAGCACGAAAATTTTCAAAGATATTAACTGATGAGGATGGCTCTCGCACCCTTCATATGGCAGTGCCACAGGTTGATTGTGATCGAGACGAAGCAGTGCCTGAGAACTATGTGGTCACAACTTTGGAGTTAGGACGCCCCACAGGTGCACAGATTTTAGAGGAATGTGATAACTCCTACCATGCCCTCAAGGACAGATTATTTAAAAAGGAAGGAAAGTATAAGAAGTTGAAAAGGGAGCATAAGGCTTTGATAGGATATATGCAGCAATTGTCTCGTCCTTCTGGGCGGGAGATTCCAGCAATAGAACTTCCAACTGAGATACCTAGAGAATCAATTAGTGGCTTGTTGGAG
>VDFB02336585.1:0-22425 GCA_007258455.2 Sequoia sempervirens
AGTGCAAGCTTTGCTACAACAACAAGTCATACAATAGGCACAACAATAAGTGCAAGCACAATCCCAGGTACAAGCACAAGCACAAGCTAAAACTCAAGCTCAAGCCCAAGCGCAAGCTCAATCCCAAGTGCAAGCTCAATACCAAGTGCAACAAGCACAAGCATAAGCCTTGTTACAACAACAAGCCTATCAACAAGCCTTACAACAACATGCACAACAGCAAGAATTGATAGCACAATAGCAACAACCAGTGCAACAATAGGCCTAGTAGTAGGAACTATTGACCCAACAAAAACAACAACATCAACAAGCCTGACAACAAGCATTGTTGGCACAACAACAACAACAACATGCATACCAACAAGCATTGCTCACACAACAAAACTTCCAACAACCATTTTGTGAACATGCAGTAAAATGCCTTGAACCCAAACACATAAACCACCCCATCCTTCACCCAACAAAACATCCCATCCCAAAACATGCACATCCCACCACCTGATCTACAAAATGACCTCTCCACATAGGTCAAGTTGCTCTCACAACAAATATAGGACATATAATCAAGAAAGACAAAGAAATCACATGCACAAGGAAATTTGTGCCCCTATCCATTTGATAAAAGCATTGCTATGGTTCCATTCCCACCATGCTTCAAAGTACCAAAATTCAAAAAATATTAAGGGAAAGAAAATCCTAAAGATCACATCAGAGAATTCCATGTACATTGTATGGAAGTATAATATGACAATTTCTATATGATGGAGATCTAGATCCAACAAGAGAAAATGGTCCATGCCAGAGGAACAAAAAATTGGAACAATCATCTCCAACCTTGAAGGTAGTTTTTATTTCCATCTAAAAATACATTGCATCACGACATATGACCAATTGATCCTTAAAGCACTCAACATTGAAAGAGTGTTTATAGTGCAAGGGGGCACACCCATGTACCAATACAATCAACCTTCAACAAGCTACAATGATAAACCTCACATATGGGCCAAGAATGAATGTTACCAATGATGGTGTCGTTAATGCCAAGGTTGTTATTAGTGCCCCAAGGTAGAATATGCAATAGTAAACATACCCAAAACAACAAATCAACACACAAAACACCCCACAAACCAGCCCATCACAACAACAACCCAACAATAAAACTATCAACAACATAAATGATCAAGGGGGAGCACCCCCAAAGAAAAAATACCCCCCAAACCAAAAATATACACCACTAGGGGAACCCATTGAATCTGTCATGCAACAACTAGTGCATGCAAACCTCATCACGCTCCCTGTTTACAAAAAATACTGAGATCCTCAAGTTAAACCACCCTGCTATAACAAGAATCACCTTTGGGACTTCCACAAAATAAAGGGACACATAGTAGATAGTTGTATGAGACTCAGAAATCTAATCCAAGATCTCATTGATGATAAAGTTATAACCATTGAACAACCATCAAGGAATCAAGACCTCAAGATATACATGAATCTGATGCTTGATCATAATAAAGGAAACAATAATGGCAAAGGAAATAATTACATGAAAGTGAACCATATCTATGACCATGTTGTAGCATCATTGGATGAATGGGTAATAGTTGTCAATATCAAAGGACCTAGAGCTGAGTGTGGAGTCACCACACGTAGTGGAAAAATTTCTATCCCAGGACCATCACCACCACCCAAGGCACCACTATCCAATTTGAAATCAAACGCTAGTGGTTATTGCATCTTGGAACAACTAAAAAAGACCCCCTCCTAAATCTCCATCATGGAGTTGCTTAAAATATTACCGACACATAGGGACATCCTAGAGAAGGCATTGGTTGCATCCTCTACTCCCACATACCTTGATGCAAATCAATTTCAAGCTATGGTTAGACATATCACTACATTTCATCTCCTTACATTTTTGGAGCATGATCTCCCAACCCAACCATCTCATAACCGTGCACTCCATCTTAAAGTCTTATACCATAAGAACAAATTCAAAAGAGCACTCTTGGTGGAAGGGGTCACGGGTTTGAATATTTGTACCATGAAGCTAATAAATAATTTAGGCTTTTCAGAAGATGTCATAGAAAAAGGAAAAGGTATCACCATCAAGGCTTATGATGATGAAGAACGGGTGTCCCAAGGCACCATTTAACTCCTTATCCAAGTAGGGC
This sequence comes from Sequoia sempervirens, assembly GCA_007258455.2. Lineage (NCBI taxonomy): Eukaryota > Viridiplantae > Streptophyta > Pinopsida > Cupressales > Cupressaceae > Sequoia > Sequoia sempervirens. The sequence continues at coordinate 2,175 of VDFB02336585.1, forward strand.
CAGCAATCATGGAAACTATTGTCAGGTCCTTGACCTTCAACTCCCCTGGAATATTCTCCTAGGGCATCCATGGATCCATGGGATGCAAGTTGTTGCATCTACATTCCACCAATGTGTTAAATTCCCTTACCAAAACCAAGAAGTCACGATCCATGGTAACCCTGAACCTTTCTATTATTGTAAAAATTTGGAAGCCAAATACTACAAGATCCCCCAAGTTCCAAAAAATGATGAGGGACCCACATCTCCATATGTCAATCCATCCACTTTAGCCTCCACTTCTGAGACAAAGACACCTACCATTCAAAGCATCCTACATTTCAAGGTTGTAATCCAAGATAATGGGTGTGGGGACTATAAATTGGAAAAGAGTTCCTTTGTGATAGGAGATTTACCTAAATCTCCTAGATCTCATGGAAAACTACAACCAATCGACACATCTCAGACCTTCAAAGTAGAACCCACAACCTTCAAAATGTGGGGAGACCTAAGCAAAGAGGTGGTGGATGAAACGGATGTATCAATCCTATTATATCAAGATGAAATACCCATACCTAATCTTCCCATGGAAGAAAACAACAAAGGTCTACAGTTATGTTTGGTTGGGGCTACAACAAAAATGAGAAGTTCGAGAAAAATGACAATGGCTTGTTTGAACCTATCATTCTGGAGAAGTTCCCTAAGAATCTTGGCCATGCATGTACCCCTAAGAAGATAACTATACTTGGCAAAGGTTCCTCTATTAATATAGTCAAAGCTTCCCCAATGGTAACCATATCACTTAGTAGTCCCTTTGAGGATCCTATTTCAGACCTACCCATGCTATTTGAGGATTCCTCCCTTTTTATAATAACCACCATGTTATTTGAACCAAATAACCAAGTCACCAAACTAAATCTCATTTACACCCAACTTATCGACTATGACTAATGAGGACCACTGATCTTAGATACATTCAAAAATAATGAGGCTCTCTTAGAATTCATGGGACTAAGGGATAATCTACCATATGGAGATCACAAAGTAGGATTCAACATTGAGTTGGACACACATGCATACTATGGGGAAATGATTGAATCTCTTAGTCACAAAATTGAAAATCTAAGAGTAAAGTCTCGATCTTTAAGTGAAAACCACATTGTGGCACTTTTTGATCCCAAAATAGTATAAATAAAGGACATATCTAATGGTGAAAACATCTCCAATGCACTAAAGTATGAGGGATTCAATCTTCCCCTTAGTGCTATTCATCAAGAGAAATCAGCAGTCCTAGCATAAAAGTGTAACCCAGTCAATTTGGGTACTAAAGAGACCCTGAACATCACTTTAGATATGCCAAGTCACTTTTGATCGAGGAACAAGAAAAAATAGCAGCATTTCTAAAGGAAAGGAAAGTGAAATTTGCATGGACATATGCCAAAATTCCAAGCCTTGATCTAGAGGTAGTGGTCCATCATCTAGTAGTCTATCTGAAGGCAAAACCTGTAAGACAAAAATTGAGAAAGATGCATCCAAAAATTTCCCTATTGGTCAAAAATGAGCTACAAAACTCCTTAATGCAGGATTCATCTGACCAATTGATTATCTATAATGGGTTTCCAACCTTGTACCATGACATATACACCTACTTGAAAATAGGAGTCCTTCCCACTGACATTACCCCAAATCTCAAGAGAACCTTCATTAAAAATTCATCCCATTTCATCATCTTAGGTGACACCCTTTACCGTAGGAGTATCAAAGGAATGTTATTGTGATGCCTTAATCCCGAGCAATCTTTGACTGCCTTAATAGAGGTACATGAAAATATTTGCGGTTAACACTCTAGTGGTATGACCTTGGCTAAGAAACTGTTGAGGAAAAGGTACTACTTGCCTACTATGGAGGAAGAAGCTCACAACTATGTCAGAAAATGTATGCAATTCCAATAGCATGGGGACCTCATCCATGCACCAACTCAGGAGCTCCAACCAATTATAACACCTTGGCCCTTTTCACAATGCAAGCTCGATCTCATCGAAAAAATCACACCCACCTCATCTAATAGACATAAGTTCATTATCACCACCACAAAATACTGCACAAAGTGGGTAGAAGCCATCCCCATGACCTATATCATAGGGAAGTAGATCTCTAAATTCATTTTGAACTACCTCATTTATCATTATGGTATTCCACAAGCCCTTATCTCTAATAATGGAACACCCTTCAAAAACTAGGATTTTCATGAGTTATGCCAAAAATTCAATATCCAACATCACTTCTCCACTCCATATTACCCCTAGGGAAATAGCCAAGTTGAGGCTTCCAACAATACCATCTTAAAAATCCTCAAGAAAATAGTCAATGAAGTTGTTTGTGACTGTCACCTGTAGTTAAATCTAGCCTTATGGGCCTAGTGAATGAGTATCCACTCACCCATGGGTGCAACCCATTTCTCCCTAGTCTACAGATTAAAATCCATCCTTCCAATTGAGATTGAGCTCCCATCCCTGAGGATATCATTGCAAAATCTCATCACTAATGTGGAGTATATATTGTCATGGTTAAATGAGTTGGAGTTTCTAGATGAGTGGCATATGGATGATTTGAACCACCTGCAGGTTTATCAAAATTGTCTAAAGAGGAGCTATAAAAAAATATCAAAAGTATGTCATTTCAAGTCAAAAAGCTTGTTTTAAAGGAAAATCAAAAGAATGTACCAAATCCAGACAGCATAGGTAAACTTGAACCCAACTAGTTGATACCCTTTGTTGTCACCGCAAGCTACATGTTAGGAGCATATCAATTATCCACACTAGAAGGTGAGCTTATATAGGAGCCCATCAATAGCTCCCATCTAAAAAAAAAATATCCCTAAGCTTGCAAGGTATAAATCCAAAAATACAAAAAAAAAAAAACCAAAATCCAAAAAGATTAGAAAAAGGAAAATAGTATAGAAAAAAATATTGCTCTAGTGAAAACCACTTCGGTGGCACTTTGGGCAAGTACCTTGGTGAAAACCTGGCAATCAGGTGCCTTTTGTAAATAAAGCACTTTCCATCCACCGTCGATTCTTTGGCATTGCACCATCACTTTCCATTGCATTGTCCTATGTTAGTACCATGTTCCCATTTAGCACTACATGGCTCATTCCTCAGGTCAGTTTGTTCTGCCTATATTGAGGTAGTCTATTGCAGCATGTTGGGGGCATGTCCTTATACCTGCATCAGATCAGATTCATGTATATCCTTGAAATCCTCAAAACATCAAAAAATTCAAAAACATTCATAAAATTGAGAAAATCCAAATGTAGACATCCAAATTTATCACTTTTCATCTAAACATCCTCTTATCTAAGTTAATTAAGTAATATTACTATTATTTAATTAATATCCTTAATTCTGCCAAATCCTTAAGGTATTTAATTAATAATTAAATACCTTACCCTCCTTAATCCCCTTTTCATCAAATGAATTAAATAAATATTACATTTATTTAATTCCCCACATGCCATTTTCATCTAATCATAATCCATCTCCTAATCTCTTCATAAGGATGTGCACATGCCTAATCCTTAATTAGGATGTGTCACATCCTCCAACTTTTCCAAGTTGGCTTCTAATCCTCATTAACCCCTAATTATCCTCTAATTATTGATTAGTTAAGCCTAATCAGTGCCTTGGTCAACTCTCCCCATCCCCCAAGGAATTTTTAATTCATTTTTTATTCATCCAAGGCTCCTCTCTTCCCCATGTGAATTTTTAATTCACTTTTATTCCTCCTAGAATCCCCTTTTCCCATGCATCTTCTAGAATATTTGACTTGTCACATCAAGTCACATGTGACAAACTCCCACCTTTTTGGAGACCCTCTCTTATCCACTAGATTCTCCCAAGCAAGTGAATTTTTAATTCACATTTATTTCTCCAAGGAATCTTCTCATCTCCCAATGTACTTCCAAGGTACATGTCCTTCTTACACATCATGTACCTCTCCTTCCACATCACCTACACATCATCTCACCCTTAGCCACCTCACATTCCACATGTCAAAATGTGAGGGCTTGTGAGTTCTCAACTCACCTTGGCCCTTCATCTTGGCCTTGTTGGATAAATCTCAACCATTGAATTCTCTAGAGAATTAAAATTCTTCTATAAATACCCCCTCCTCTAAGGAATTTACAACACTTAGTCATTTTTCCACTAAATGTTGTCATTTTGTGCACTCATCTAGCCATCCATTTTATCTATTTGCATTTGCATCCAACCATATAGTTAAATCTTGCATTTAGCCACATCAAGATCCATCCAAGGAGCACACAAAGTAATCAAAATCAAGGGCCAACCAAGGAGTTTCAGCAGCAAAGAAGGAATAATCATCTAATAATCTTCATTTTATCTTTTTTCTTTGCTTTATTATTCCTTAGGCTAATCTTGAGGTGTCTCTTTGTGTTTTTCCTCATTGAATTTTAGTTATTTTGCACATTTAGAACTGGACTAACATTTAGGATCACACCAAAAACATCCAAAAATTCAAAAACATAGTCGTCATGTTGAACTACATTATCTTTGAGCTTGAACATAGGAAAGGCTAATCATTGATCAGCCCCTGAGGCATTAGATTAGTCCTTTAGGTGTCCACCATAATAACTAGATAGTCCATTTTTTCATATCTCATCAATAAACGAGTCTATGCTAGTCAAACTACATGGTCTCTGTGTGTATAACGTAGGCAAGGATAATCTTTGATCAACCCTCGAGGCCCCTAGGATAGGTCCTTAGGTTAGGTTCTTGGTTAAAATCTTAGAAAACACCAAAAACATTAGAAAATTTGAAAATCAAAACATTTGCAAAACATCTCAAAAATCCCAAAACAGCCTCAAAACATTTCAAAATACCAAAAACATTCAAAAAACCCAAAAAATATCCATCTCATTTTTCTTTCACTCACAATAAACATACACCCACAATAAATCAATCGTCACCTTAAACCTTTGGAAAAACAATCAGAAACAAGTATAGCAAATGAAAGTGTAAACTCAAATGTCAAGGTCTTAAGCCTAGGTTAATAGGTAAACAAGTTATTCAACTCTTGGTATCAATAGCCCATCATCTCATTAGTTTCACAATCATCTGATAACATGAGTTCCTAGGATACATCTTTCGTACAATGGACATCAACATCGAACATCACCATAGTTTAGTATTAGCTAGAGGTATGAAGAACATTAGCTTGTTTGTTTACTTGATCATTTCTTTTGATTTACCTTATTGTGCTTAGTCCAATGACCGCTCGATGATGTCTAATAAAAAAAAATTAGAGAGAAAGGAATGGGGTATTGATCATTATCTTTCAATTTTTGTGCTTGTTGTATATTCTTGTAACATAACCTTGTTCATGCTAATTTTGTTTGGTTTGTAGGGAGGATGTTTTGGATTCCTTGTTGACTATTACATTGGGAGATTTTTCCTTTCTTTTATTTGGTTTGAGATGTTTGAAATGTATGAAGTACACTCGAACAAGGTTTCGTATGTCAGGTTGGGACAAGGATATTCCTATCTATTTTTTGAGTCAAAGTCCATCACACTAGATACCACACCATCTTGGTTGTCTATACCTTGATACATCATATCTATGTGTTTTATCAAACATAAGTAAATTTATTCTCTTTACGTCCCCAATCCCTGGATAACAACACATCATCATCACTCATCATCATATCTAATAAAGTCTCAACAACTCATAGAATTTTTAGACTTCTTCTTCTTCTTGGAGTCAAGGATTGATCCCTCTCTCTATTCTATATTCTTCACATACTAACATAGTATCATGACATTCAAATAAAATCTATCTGCACCCATCCTATATCCACAAACTATCAACATCCTACATACCCAAATATATTATCATAAAAAATAGGAAGCATCATCCATCATTGAATTATCATTTAAGATGTTTAGCATAATATAAATTTGTTATTCTAAGCATCTTGAATCATCATATTACATGCATCTTACATCATCATATACTATATGGATAAAGATACTTAAAAATAGAGATAAACATATCCATTGCATTACATTCAATCTCACATGCATTACATCATAATATAAGTTGTTTAGATTTGTTATTCTAAGCATCTCATAACATCACATTTGCATTATCATCATTTTCATAACCATATAAATGCATCCATACAAACCAATCTGTCATACATTGCATATATCATACATTGATAACATCACATCATAAATCATAAAACATCATAGAATGATCATTAATTGCATCCATACATGTCAAATGTATCCATCCATAACACATGAAATAAAAGATCGCATCATATAAACTCCATTGAAGCCATCTCATCTATATCAAAAAGGGAGAATTTCGTGATACAATTAGAATCAGATATGTAATGTTATCATAAGGAATATACAAGAGGCTAATCAAAACTTAGCCAATTAATGTATATACATCATATAATCAAGCTCTACATCAAAAAAATTTCTAAGGAAGTCAATGATCTGGGCTCCCCTAGCTTTGTCAGTCACTGTAGTGGCTTCCTTGGCTTTGATGGTGTGACCCTATTGGTCTACCTAATGGACCCTTGCGAGACCTGCTCGGTGCAACCTAGCTAATGTGGGAAAAATATAGCTCCTAATGCTTTTGTGGGTAGGCTTGGTAATATAGTTTCCTATAATACAAAGCCTCCTGTATGGCCCACCCATACATCTCTGCAAGGACTGTGGCTTGTCCCTGCACCTGCTGTGTTGCTACCTCCAACTGTTGTCGATACCCTATCTCAAGTGAAAAATTGAGGTCTATGTCTTGTCTTATCTAATGCTCCTACATAACCTCCTACCTCGTCGGATCCCTCTCCTACGTCAAGTTCTGAATATGAGTTGTAGTCTATTGTAACTATCATGTCAAAAGTTGTACCTGGGTCTGTAGTGCTTCTATCTATTCATCCCATGGATCGGAACCTGGTGGAGGCTATTGTGGGGATTATTTTCATGCTCTATGTCCCATTGGTTGTACCAGGGGCTCATGTCCATCATTCCCATCCCCACTGTCATTCCCATCCTATGGTTGTTGCAGTGGCTACTAGGGAACCTGTCCAATCCAAGGTCCTTTGAATTGCCCCCTACCCACTGCTAGTACTATAGGTAATGTCAATATCACAGAGGCATGGATCTACCAAAAAGAATTGTAGGCCTATTTCATGCCTGCATCTTACAAGCCATCAATGTAAACCCTAGGTTGCATAACCAATTTCCTAAAATCATCAATCACCACCTAGGGTTGGATCTGTTGCCCCCAAGCAACCTCTCATGCACTAAATCAGGTGCATCCTGCACCTCCCCAAACTATATCGCTACCCTATCAGGTAGGTAGTGCTCAATCATACGGTGCTCCTACCCCTGCATATATCTAGTTTGGTGGTTGTAAAATAACTTAACATCATCATTGTGCCACTTGTGACAATGGAGGCAAGGCCTCCATTTGAAGATCGCCATCTCATTAATAACCTACCTTTAGTGCAGGATGCCAGTGATACCTATATAATGTAGGGTAGTCATACCTCCATATATCTATACCACAAGATCATCATGATCTATCTAGACATCTACTACTATGGACCTCAATACTACTATGCACTTGTATGCCTAGCCATGAAGTGTAACCCTAGCCCCAATACTGTGGGCCCCATAGTCTACCACCTGGTGCATGTCATGATACAAGGAGGCAAGAACAACTGGCCCTCGGGCATACACGATCATCTCCTCCATCATCCAAGACCAAATGATGCCCCATCCCATGTTGCAACCTCTGGCTCATCTGTCAGGAATGAGAACTCCCAATATTAGTGCACTAGCAAATAAAGTCAAATCTGGAGCAATCCCCTCGCTAATCTAGGCAATGATGTACTCATTAACTTTGAACAACTAAAAAATGGCATCACTGCCATCCTCAACATCATAAATGATTCGCTCACCATGTATTGGGATCTGCAGGATCTGCCATATGTCCTCAAGAGTAACTATGGCCTCCCTGTCAGTAAATGGAATAATGATGTCTTGCTCTGCCATCTTTCCACCAATTTTGTCATCATGGCCAAGTGTGTCTAAACTATTGGCATCTATGCCACATGGCCAAATCTAATCAAGCCCAGGAAATATAATCCATCATCACTCAAATATCTCACTTGGCATAAAATCTGACCTTTGTGCTCCTTTGAGTGGAGTGGATGAAGGAACTCCTACATTCAAAATTCCCATGACTTTAAATTTTATCAACCTAGCGCATTTTTGAAAATTAAAAATCCCTGGAAATAAAAGGTGAGCTAGCATTTACGAAGGTGGCACTTTACGTTTTCACAAAAGTGAAGCTATAAACAAAGGTGATGCTATATCACAAAGGCGATCCGACATTTCCTTGCGGCACCCTACCCTCTTAACCTCATGCGACACTTTACTGCAAAGGCGAGTTAGCATTTCAAAAGCGGCCTTACACCTAAATTTCACCTCATGACGCTATCCTACAAAGGAAATGCTCCATTAACAAAAGTGACAGTGGCTGGCCCATTTGTGATGCCCTAGAGAGCCACTTTTGGCTAATCTAGTTGTACCCTAATAAATGCACCAAAATTGCAAAAAATATAAAAGTTTCGAATTGCATATTAGGGGTCATGCATCGGGAGCCCATTGGAACTCTCGAACTCACTCCATCTGATGCCTAGGAAGCACATGAGCCACCATTTCCTCAACACCTCAGAGCAAAATCACAAGAATTATAGAAGGTTATGTGCATAAATGACTTGAAAATGACCCCTACCCTCTTATTTATGGTGGAAATTTAGGGTTTTGGGGGGTATTTTTTAGGGTTTTGAGCCCATTTATCCATTTTTTGTGTAAAAAATCCTTTTTTGACCTGTTTTCATTACCGCGAGTCCTTTTTTGCATCTCGTAGGATCTTTTCTACTCCTAAATCATTATTGAATCCTTTTTGCAAGATCGACCCAAAAATTAAAATTTATGCCCGATCTCTCAAGGGGTAGTGTAGCAGCATAATTTCTTCTACTGGGGAAATAGTGGGGCTTCTGAAAAATTAGTAATTTTTTTAATTTTGATCTCGAGAATGTTATTCTTTGAACCAATGCAACAGGTACCTCACTTCAAAGTGGAGAAAAATGTAGACACTTAAAAAGTCTTGATTGATATTATGCATCTGATTCTAATTAATTAACATCATTTCCTCGTAAATAACTTTAGACTAACCAATTAATTAAATATTTTTTATTATTTAGTTAAATTCACCAAGTTCTACTATTAATCAAATAATTAACTTTTAGATTAATTCATCTTTCTTCTGACTAATTTTCATTATGTTTAAATAAATCAAATCATTTAATCAAATCCCCCTAAAGTCCTCTCATTTCATTAAATAAATCAAATCAAATGTCATAATCCCCTAACCCATCCAAGTTGATTAATTCTAAATTAATTAACCCTAATCTACTTTAAACTAACAAATCCTCTAGCTTTTAACTCCCCAAGAGTTAAATCAACCCATGGTCAACTAACCAGGTTGCAAGTGAAATTCATTTCTTTTAATTATCTAATACCTATTTATCTTCATAATGGCATAATCCTAGGAATATTCCTCCCAATCACCTCTTCATTCAATTTCCCTCCAAAGGTTTTAAATAGCCTCTTACACATCCATAAATACCTCTTACAAAGGAATTTACTCCTTACATGCCATTTTGTCCCTTAAATTCTCTTATACTCGCAACAACATTCTCTTACATATTCAACCACATTCATTTACTTCTTACATCATTTCAAATCTTCAACCATTTTCATTTATTCCTCTTACATCCCCTTTACTCTACACATTCCCCAAAATATGCTCCATCCTCATCCAATAGAATTGTGACAAGTGTCACAATCCCATTGGCTCTACTTTTATCCCATATTCACCAATTTCACCTCTTCTTCAACCCTTCACTCCTATAAGTAGAAGCCTCTTCTACTTGAAATGGATCGACAATCTCAAGAAAATTTACTATAGCCATTTCTCACCCATTTCATCATATCATTTGCAATTTTTTATCATAATTTAGCATCATTTTCATACTTGGAATCACCTACATCATTGGATCTTATCAAAGGGATTGAGAAAGGACTTATTTCCACATCAAAGGAGAACCAATCCCCTTATGGGATGAAGGTTTGGTCAATTTAGATTATTTTACATGCTTTTATGTTTTTTATTTCATATTTTCATCATGTTTTCTTATCTTTGTTGATTGATAATCTCATAGGGAGTGCTTTTTTTGGGTTTCTAACTTGATTAACATTTGTTTGTTGTCCCTTGCTAGTTAATTGCAGATTAGGAATTCATAAATACAAAATCCTCTAGCCATTCCCTTGGCTTATTTTCATCTCCAAGGACAAATATATTTTCCTTAACTAGGAGCTCTTCTAGGATCTCAATTATTTCAATCATTTTGGCTATAAAATTTTCATCTAATTTTTTACACTTTGCTTCCAATTGTTGAAATTCGTCAAGAAAAGAGGATGCTTTCTCATGCATATGCAAAACTTTCTCAATCAACTCATCTCCTTTCTGATTGACATTAGCAATCCATTGTTGGGTAACTTGTAAAGAATTTTTCATCCTTTCTATTTTACTGATTACATCTTTTGACAATAAATCACCATAAATTGAAGTAATTGTACGATATTGTGCCTACAGAGGTTTCACTAAATGTTGTATGTATTTTTTTAATTCCTCCATTTGATGTTGTAACCTTTCCTTAGCTTGAGTTTCATGATCTATCCTTTTTAGAATTGCATCCACATACTCCTTAAGATCTTTTTCTTGTGCCTTTGTGGATGGACCCAGATTTATTGTTTCAATCTTATAGCCAAATGAAGTAACTTCATCCTTATTCTTTCCATTCATTGGTGTGGTCACATGAAGCACTTTGTTGTTAGATTCATCCCTTGTCATCTTTGAAAAAATATTAGCCTCCTTTCATTCTTTTTTCCTACCCAAGTTTTCCAAAAACTTACTCCAATCTAGAGTCTCTTCTTCCACAATAATTGGTTTGGGCTTTAATTATTCCTTCAACCAATATGGATTAGTTGGTTTCTCTACATTTGTGTCATCATCAGAAATATTTTTCTCTCCTTGATCTTTAGGCTGATTGGCTTCAATATTCTCTATATCTTTACCAGTATCATCTTGATTTTGTTGTTCCTAATCCTTGTTTTCATCTTCAAACAAATGTACTTCTCCTTTCTCAGGATATTGGGAAAGCATCTCCTTTTTTTATCAAGCTTTCTCTCTTCTTCCTTATTACTTTTAACTTCAAGATCCTTTTCTTCTAGTTGCATTCCAAGACCACTAAGTTCTCCACTCTTTGGAGTTTTCACCTCTTATTCATCTTCTTGTTGCTTAGGCTCCTTGGAGATGTTACCTTCATCATTTGAAACCTCTCTCTATTCTTTATCAAATTGTACATTTTGGGGAGGAGATCGAGGAGGATTATTATTTCCTATAACTATCTCTTCAGTATTCTCAACTTCATCAACTTGTGGTTCCTTAACCTTTTCCTTGGGCTCATTCACCACCTTTTCAACATTCTCTATGTTAGGAGGAGAAATTTTTTTCCTTGGAGAGTTCTTTCTTGCATACACCTGAGTGCTTTCTCTAGAACTCTCTACTTCAATTACCTTGGCTTGAGTCATACCTTCTTCACTAGCCTTGGTTTTCTTTGTGTAATGCTGAAAATGAAAAAGGCTTTGCACTATAGACAACAAGGACAATCGTTAGAAGCACACGTGCATACAATACTAAATCTAAAATGCAAATTCATTCGTTAAGCAAAAAAGAACATGGGAAAGTAAAAACGTAATTAAAATCAGAACAATCTGACCAATTCCAAACGTATTTCCATGATTCATCTCGATTGCCCTTCTCAATTTTGCTTGTGTATTATAATTTCCCTCAGATTTTCAAGTTCGTGCAAGTATAGCCTAAGATAATGATTAGCAAAATATCAAAGATTCAAGAAAAAAGTGCTCTCAAAAGTTGTAAGATTTCGCGAGAGAGATTGGAATGAAGAATGACAAATCAATTTATAGAAAATTGATTATTTGAATGACAAGCCAAGATCAAAAGATCAACAGACGGTTGAGATTGATAGATTAGACATGCAATTAGATAACTGATAGTATTGACATGAGTGATACCAATTAGAAATAGAATTAAAGATTAAATAAATGATTTAATCTTCAGTTCGGCATTCGAAAACATAAGAAATATCTTTGCATGAAAAAGATAAAGATTGATTATAACGACTCTCTGTTCGAATGCATGCACGAGGTTTAATTAATTAAATAAGAATATTTAATTAATATGCATGTACACGCAATTGAGTTAGCACTGAATGATTGCATGATCTGACGAAGAGATTACTCGAGGCACCCACTCGAGACATCAAATCAATAGTTAACTGAACGATTAAAATAGATGTTGAGTCAGTAAAAGTGAATACTTAGATAACTCACATAATTATCTAAAATATAGAGGAATGTGTTAAAATAGAATTAATGAATTAAATAATGCATTTAATTCAAGACTCGATATTTGAAGAATAATTAAATAAATAAGATTTATTTAATTAAATGATGAAGGGATTTTAAATGAATAATTAAATAAATAATGAATTTATATAATTATAGTTGAAATATGATAAAGAGTAAATCAAATAAGAATTTATTTAATTTGAGAGAAGAAGGATAAGGTTAATTAGTAAGATAATTAAATAAAAGTGTTTATTTAATTAATTAGGATAGAATAAAGAAAATGTGAATTAATTAAATAATTAAGATTATTTAATTAATAGAAGAAATAAAAGAAAATGAACTAATTAAATAAAAAGCGTTTATTTAATTAATAAGATAGAATAAAGAAAAGTGTGAATTAATTAAATAATTAAGATTATTTAATCATGACCATGAAGAATACGAAATATGAAGAATATAGAAGTCGCAGCCTAAAAACCAGATTTCGGTGTCTACACTTTGACCTTGATACCTTTTCTCCATCTATGACAAGCTTTCTCTTCTTTGAAGGTTCAACTCCTTCAATTAACTCCTTTGTTGTCCTTCTTCTCTTAGAGACTAGTTGTATTTTAGGCTTTGTATATTTAGTCTAACTTCTAGTTTTTCTTTTAATTATGAGAGGAACTTCTTATGAATCCTCCTCCTAAGGAACTACAATGTCCTCCTAGTTGTTCTCAGTGTCCTCTTCTTTTGAATAAGACTCTAAATCTCATAGTAAATCATAATTAAATTGATTTCCCATGCCTCCAACTCCAAAACCTTAATCTTGACCAAGTGCTTGGAATGTGTTAATACTAGAGCAGTGATTTGATCCAAGTCAACCACTTCATCCTCTACCCATTTGACTATGGGGAGTGGCTTATTCTGAAATTGCTTATAATCATGATACAGAATAGGATCTTCTTCATATTCAACCTGATCCAGTGCATTCATCACTCTAGGAAGTCTTATCATTTTCAAAGAAATTGTTGAATATATTCTCTTTATTACCTCAAACTCATCTTTGTATTTTGCCTAGTAATGTTCAATATGATCTTTATGTCTATATTCCCTATTTTTCATTTTCTATGCCACTCCATAGGGATCAAAATTGCCTCTATCTAAATGAGAGTACAAGTGTAAATGAGCCATCTCTGTTTCAAAATGATGTGCACTTTGTATGGAAGGACAAGCCTCCAAACCACCAATACTCAAGGGGAAATCTGCACCAACCCCTATTTTATTTATCTCCTTTAAAATAGCATCAAATGCAACTGATTTCCTTGTCAATTATAGCAATATGAGTTTGTCTATAGGATACCTAGTGAGCCTGTATGGAACCTTTGGAGATCCATGAACTTTGATATAGGTGAACTTTGGAAATTGAACAAACCAAATGCCATATTTCTTTATCAAATCCATTGTTTTTGCTAAAATTCTTATGTGAAGAGCATCTTGCAAAGTCCTCATTATGTACATGGTGAAGGCATCATTAACCCTCCTATAATTGGAAGTATTGAAATGTAGCTAAGGGTAAACATCATAAACTCTATCTTGGCCTATTGTTCCTTTACAACTCAGACCCTTATACTAGAAATTCTTGGCAAGCATATACACAACATTTGAAGTCATGGTAAATGTCTTGGTGTCCTGCACCCTTCTTAATTGAAAATCCAAGTTGTCACTAAAAGTTCCTACCTAGTGATAATGAATCCCTTTCTTAATCTATGAGATAACATAAAACATCCACTCTTCAAAGATAAAATTATTTTCTAATCCTACCACTCTATTAAGGAGAGTGATCATATCATTATATTCCAAGTTGAAGTCACTTCTATGTAATTATTTTGGTAACTTTGAATAATGATACTTTGGTTCTCCATCCATGAACTATTCATAATATCCAATGCTTCAACTAGATCAGAATCATAGAATTGTTGTACAACCTATAAATTCACTTTCACCATCTTTTGATGTGAACTAATGTTGAAGCCCTCAGCTATAGACTGTTCAATCAAAATTTTCATTCCTCTACCTTGGGGAGCAACAATCACCCGCTTGTTTTAATCATAATGATGTGCACACTCCATAATCATCTCAAGACAATGCATTAAAGGTGGAAATGCAACATCTTGTGCCAACCCTGTATGTACTAATATTCTAGCAAGAGGAGTAGGTGCATTGCAGTAAATTCTTTGTTTGAAATACTCATAATCCACATGACCTATATTGGTATCTCCAAATTTTTCCCAAGTTTAAATGATTTTGAACTCTAGTCTCATTCCCTTGAATTCATACTTCATCCTTTCAGCTCTAGTTGTAGGCTCCACTTTAATTGGTTCAGTAAATTTTTCCTTGGAACCCTTTGTCTTATTGGATTCTTCCTATATCTAGTTAGAAAAGACCATAATCAGTAAATTCCAAGCACAACTAATCATTATAACACAAATACATCATTAAATTTATCATCAAAGCATATATACAACATATAATCAATTCTAAGTTATCATCAAAGTCATTTAAACCAAGTTCCAAACCCTTACAATCAAGTCTTAAGCATACTTCAATTTTTTACTTCATGGATTTCATCCTTCAAAGGATTTTGAGGAATCTATCCCATCATGGATTCCACGAAGAAGGAATCCTTGGGAAATCCATGAGCAAGTAGATTCCACAAAGAAATAATACATTTAGCTAAATTTCAATCACAAGACATCTTTGAAATCACATAAATCACCTCAATACCTCCCAAGATCAAACCTTAAACATACATTGATTATTTTGCAATCTTGGGGATTTTGGGCTCTAGCAATTTTGGGGAATCCATCCTCTAGAGGATTCCACAAAGACATGCAAACAACAAGACTAAGAAGTATTAAGTCCTATAAATATGAAAGCCCCAAAACTTTTGGAAGTTTTCATGTGGATAGAATCTGTGAAAGTTAGATAGCTCAAGAAATCCATAGCCAAGTGGATTCAGCAAAAAACATAGTTTTAAGTTTTACAAGGCTTCATGAATTAAGTGAAGAATATGGCTTTGGTTATTCTGTGAACTGAAGGATTAAGTGAAAGATAATTTTTTGGTGATTCTATGTATGAACGGATTTAGTGAAAACTATGAGAATCGAACTTGAATCCTTTAAACTCATAAAAATTTATCATCAAATGGACCTCATCATATATTAAAGCTCAGTTTGAAGTCTCACAATTACATTAGCAATTCAAATCAAATTCACATCAAAATCCATGACCACATAGACACATAGCCCAATAAACACAACAAAAACCCCCAAAAGGAAAATTTAGGGTTTACCCATGAATGACCTTGTCAATCTTAAATTGAAAAATTCAATATTAGATTGACTATTTCGTGTCAAATATTACCTAGTTCATACTATTCATATTCAAAATGCATTATGAAAATATTGAAATCTCAAAGCCCTAACCCGTGTTGATACACATTGATTCCCTAACTTCAACTTACCAAACTTGAATGCAAACAAAACAAAAAGTAAAACGAATATGAAGCAGTAATCAAACAAAAATCCAAATAATGAAATTGATGCCTCAATGATCATTTTCCAAAAGATATACCATAGAAACCCATATACAACAATAATTCAAATTGATATAATCTTGAAATGCAAAATGCCTCTTGAATTACAATTAAAATGAACAAACAATTAGAAACCTAAACCATACTCACTCACAGATTTCAAACAAATGGCCAAAGATGCTACCTTGCAACTCGACAAAGAGTGATGAAGCACAAGAAACACTCAAAGAAACCCTAGTCTATCAAAGATGAAATTCCCTAGCATAGGATGCCCAAATCCACACTATTGAAGTGCTCAAACATTCAAATGCTCTTCAAAATTCAATTCTCAAAATGAAAAATGGATATGAGGTCAAAAAGCATATAAATCACTCCATAATTCCATATTAATGATGTCATAATTTTCCTATAGAAGCTCATAAATGCACCAACAAGACATTCACTGAGGTTTAGGAAAACAAGCCAGTCATGGATTCAAGGAATCCAAAAACCTAAGGATTTAGCAAAGTGAGAAAGCTCGGGGAATCCACACGTCAAAGGATTTAGTGAAGAATGAAAACTTTGTAGATTCTAGCAAGTCATGGATTTAGTGAACCAAAGAACCTCAGGGAATCCATCACCAAGCGGATTTAGTGAACATCCAGACTTTGGGGAATCCAATACTAGGTAGATTTAGTGAAACTCTCCCAAACTTAAGAAAATTTGATATCAAGTAAAAATTCAACAAGAACAAAGGCTCCAAGAAATCATAAGACCAAAATGTTGCAAAGTAAACTCACCAAAGTGGAGATAAAATAATTAAAGCCCAACAAGTGAATCAAATCCAAAATTTCAAGGAACCTATCCCTAAAGGGGAAAAAGGTAAGACCTAAAGTGAAAACGAGAAAGAAAAAGAAAGAAAGAGGGTCCCTGCCTCCGGTGGGGCATGCATGTGAAAATAGCATAACAAATGGTGACTCTGCTAGGAAAATGCCCTAGAATATTTTGATGACAAACTAGAATCAAGAACCTAGAATCTCTAGTTTTGTTCCTCACATTAAGTCAACCCTTAAACTAAAGGCTCAAAATCAATGAATGAGCTAGCCCTTCACATAATAGAAATCCAAGTGTTTGCAGACATATTAATTTCCCACCTTCAGCTACTACCAAAACTAAGCTCAATCAAGTTAAGCTACATGAAAGATTCTAACTCCAAAATAAACCTGGATAAAGCCTCACTACCAGTCAAGCATCCATAGCCCCGATGAGGTTACCATCATGATTCTTCCCAAAAATAGATCTACTACCAATTAGACATCCATATCCCTTATAGAGATATTTGGATCCTCCCAAAAAGTTGAATCTTCTTATGATTTTTTAATATTTTATTTCTTTCTTTCTAATTTTCCTTTTGCTTCTTTTCATTTCAACCTGTGAAAAATGAATCTCACATTCAAGGATAAGCATCATAGTCGTACTAAAGTAGAAATCTAAGATTTTTCACTTAACAAGACCTTATAAGGAACCCATAACAACCTCAGGATTCTTAAGATGTGTATAAAATGTAAGATCCAACACATTTCGGAACTAACTCTGTCCAATGACTTATCCCCTTTATATGCTCATTAAACCATGTGACATTAAATGGAGGACCTTCACCATCCCATCTGGAAAAATGATTGAATTTTTTCAAAGAAATACTTAAAGCTCAGTCCCATAGAGTCACAAGCTTATGATGTGTATTTAAAACATTCCCAACCAGAAATCGAGAGAAAACCAAAACCCAAAAGAAAAGAAAAACAAAACATACACTAACCAAAAAAAAAAAGCAAACCAAACCAAAGTAAAGTAAAGGAAATCAAACCCCTAAACTAATTATTTACAAGGATGAGCTGAAATAGCTCAGGAAAGGAAGTAATGCTTTAGATATTTTCCATTGGCTAGGCGGGTGTATGTCAAAACCCTCCAAAGCTTGCTTGCACCCAAACCTTCAGAAGACACTATACTGCCTTCACTAAGAACCTATCAATGATCTAGGCTCTGTATTTACTTGGCTCAACAATGGAACCTTGCTAAAACTCTGTCCTATGATTATTTACTTGTGCTTTCACTGTGGAGGGTTCAACACCTTCTTGTAAATTACTGTCTCCTTTCACACCTAGAAGAGTCTAAATGTGATCTTCAGCACCATGCTTTGGCTACCTACAGGGGAGTTAGGGACACTTCTCTGATACATTTCATGACCTTTTGAAGTCATCTAGTGAGCTCCTCAAAGATCTTTCCTACCGATTCCAAAAGACAACCTTTGGAGGGGACTATCCCTTGTAGCCCTTACCAGTCAGTATTCTGACTTTTTCTCCTTTATCTTTCAAATAACCTGCCAAACAATATGTGTTTCCAGATACCCTTTTCAGGGTTTTAAATCCTGCAACAAGTTTTAGGTTCTCAGCTGCTCCGTACAGTGGACTCCAAATCTCTTGGAGAGGAGACCTATTTCACCTTACAACTAGGGTTTCCCTGTTTAATGAGTCTCAACTCTCACCAATTTAACTTTGGAAAACCTCAAACCTTGTGGACTGTGAAGTTCCTATACTGCCCTTGCTGGGACTGTACGGTTTCCGTACAATGTCCTTTTTCCCCTGCCTAGGTTCCTTATTTTTCACCTTACTTTCCTAGCCGGGTCCTAAGCTCGCCTAGGGTTTAGGTGTACTCATCTTGGATCTTTCTCCCATGCTATCTACTGGAAAATACATGTAAACAGATGTCTCTTCTCCCATTTCTCACCAGTCCCAGGAAGAACCCGCGGTCAGTGGCTATGGGAAATCTTTTGACAAAAGACTGACTCTCAAAACAGCAATTATAATGCTTTCCAACCTGTATTCTATGAAGTCTAAACTATAACTCTATTCCCAACCACCTGCACACGATGAAATGATGACACAAATCTATTCTAGGGACTCCAAATCAAGTCTGAATGGTATTTACAATGCTTTTTATCTCACTGTCTTCACAAACTCATGAAGAAATGAAATGTGTTGATTCTACTAACACGGGGAGTTCTGCGTTGTTTTTCACTAAACCTTGCTTAAACAACTAGCACTATCAACTACTAGGTGAGTATCTTACATCAACAAAGTTGTTAACCATGGTTGAAATACAAATGGTATTTATATATTGGTATGAGAATGCTTAAATAAACCCATGCAAGTATAACCTGCAGCTGTTTTCAGAGAGAAAACAGAGAAAGCCGTGAAAACAAGAAATCTCTCAAATTAATCACACCAAAAACTGTTTATACAATCTAACTACCTCTCTCCAATGAGGCACACAGACTTTGAACGCCTATTCCCACCATTTCAGGGCAGTGGCTCGGTGGTTTTCCTGATTACAAGGAAGTACCTCCCATAAGATTACATGCACTCCTCAAATCTAGCCATGCAGTTTTTAAACAATATTCCACAACTTCCAATATGCCTCAATCCTGAATTCTTGGACCTCTAACTCCTTGCTGGCACATCAAATGCCTTCCAAGCTGTCCACTGGCATCTTTTTAGCAACAAGGATAAGAGTTTGACTCTTTTACTGCCCCATGGTGCCACATAGGTTAATCAAAGCTTAGGAAAACCAAAAATTAACAACATTAACCCACATTGATAACCTAAGATAATTTCATCCTAATGACTGACTTCCCACACTACAAAAACTCTGCAATCAAAACAAACATAACATAATCCTGATTAGGCCAGAATCAGGTACAAACCCAAAACTTTTTCTAAGAAGGTGTAGATCAGCCTAGGTGCCCCTGCACCATCCTCCCCAAAATAGGAAACTTCAAGCCATCCTTGGATTGATTACATTGGGATCAACTCCCAGCTTCTTAAACTCTGCCTCCTTAATCCAAATGGCATCCACTTCACTTTGTCCTGGTCTTTGGATCAGATGTTCCTTATACTCCTTTATTCTAGTTTTCTTATAAACTCTAGTATCTAAAACTTTATCAACTTGCTTGACTGCAGTGGAGGGCAGTTTGAGTTCTTCAACTTCTTGACTAACTTCTTGGAAGGTCTGATCCAAGTTGACTGATGGTCCTTTGTAGGGTATTAGGTCTGCAACATTA
>VDFB02336586.1:0-20746 GCA_007258455.2 Sequoia sempervirens
TTTTTGGCAACCCATGCAATCTAAACACCTCATGAAAAAAAAATCTGCAACTTGTGCTACTGAAAATGAACTAGTGATGGCAAAGAAGTGAGCAAACTTTGTTAATCTGTCCACAACAACATAGATACAATCTTTGCCTTGGACCTTAGGCAACCTAGTGATGAAGTCCATTGATATGACTTCCCATTTTTGATTGGGAATGGGAAGGGGTTGCAGTAGACCAGCTGGTAGAGTATGCTCATTCTTGTTCATCTAACAAGTGGGACACTCCTGGATGTAGCATTAAAATTCCCCTTTCATCCCTTTCCAAGAAAATATTTCCCGAATCTTCCTATATGTCTTAAAGAATCCCTGATGACCAGCAAGTGGAATGTCATGAAACATCAATAAAATCTTCTTTGGAGCTTAGAATTAGCCACCAAAAAGATTCTACCCCTTGTAGTGTATTAGCTCCTTCAACCACCTCAGACTTTCGCCATGAAAAGTACCTTTAGGAATGATGTTGGTTGCAAACTAATTTTTGGCATAATCAACAAGCAACATGTCCTTCTAATCAATAGTAAGTTCACATAATGAGCTCAAATGAGGTCTCCTAGATAGAGCATCAGCCATAGTATTGTTTTTCCCTTTGACATATTCATCAAAACCGTAGTTTGGCTTACTCACCCACCTTTGTTGCCTCTCGCTCAAATCTTTAAGTGATGCATGAAGTGGCTTGACACTATTGTGATCACCTGGACTACAAACTTGTTCCCACCAACATTGTTCAACTTAGCTAATGCATGCATAATGGCAAGCATTTCCTTGTCGTAGATGGAGTAGGTCCTTTCAACACCTCTTAATTTTCTGCTCTCAAACACAATGGGATGTTTGTCTTGCATCAAAACAGCCCCAACTCCTTCACCGGATGCATCACACTATAGCTCAAAAGGCTTGGAAAAATATGGAATAGCTAAAACCGAACAAGAGCTCATGATCCTCTTAAACTTATCAAAAGTAGTTTGAGCCTTTTCTAACCAACAAAAAGCGCCCTTTTTCGTGAGACTTAAGAGGAGCAGCATTCTATGAGTAGCCCTTCACAAATATTATGTAAAATCCACAAAGACCCAAGAACCCTTTCAAATGGTCAAGTTCTCTGGAGGTGGCCAATCAACAATTGCCTTGATCTTTTTAGGATCAACCTTCACTCCTTCAACACTGATTATGTGACCAAGTTAAAGTAGCTCCTTCATTCCAAATTCACATTTGGATTCTTTGGAAAACAAGCTCTATGATTCTAGGATGCTAAGCACTTCCTCCAAATGCTTGAGATGTTCTTCCCATGTCTTGCTAAAGATTAGAATGTCATCAAAAAATATCAATACAAACTTCCTCAACTACTTCTGAAAGACTCTATTCATACAAGACTGGAAGGTAGCAGGAGCATTAGTCAACCCAAATGGCATGACTAGAAACTCTAAGTGGCCATAGTGACATCTAAATGTTGTCTTCTCAACATTAGATCCTCTTATCCGAATCTGGTAGTAGCCCGATCTCAAATCGATCTTTGAAAAGAACTTGGCTCCATGTAGCTCATCAATGAGCTCATCTATCCTCAGAATGGGGTATCAATTTTTAATGGTACTTTGATTCAAAGCATGATAATCCACACACATGTGGATGGTACCATCCTTCTTCTTCATAAGAACAACTACTAAAGCGAAGGGACTCTTGCTTGGACGAATGAAGCCCATCTCCAAGAATTCCTTAATGTTTTTCTCAATCTCATCCTTCTGCTTCTTAGGGTACCGATATGGAGTTGTAATAACTAGCTTAGCTCCTTCCTTGAGCTCTATGACATGCTCTAAACCCCATTTAGGAGGTGGTCTAGGAGGTAAATCAGCAAAAACCTTGCTCTTCTTGGTGAGTAAACACTGAATATTAGGAGGATAGTCTCTCTTTGTTTCAACCGGACTAGCAAGAAGAATCATACATTCCACAGCCCACTCAACTTGATCATGATGAATCAGCCTTGCCATTCTCTTGAATGAAACAATCTAAGGACCACCATTGGACATTCCTCTTAGCACTACCTTCTTCCCATCGGATTGAAACTTGAGCTCCATGGTTTGTAGATTTAGAGAGATCTCTCCAAGAGAATGCAACCATTGAATGCCTAGGACA
The DNA here is from genome assembly GCA_007258455.2 of Sequoia sempervirens. NCBI lineage: Eukaryota > Viridiplantae > Streptophyta > Pinopsida > Cupressales > Cupressaceae > Sequoia > Sequoia sempervirens. The sequence goes on from VDFB02336586.1 coordinate 2,164, forward strand.
ATATCCGTATCTCCAATGTTAACTACATAGAAGTCATCCTTGACTTCATAGTTGCCCAATTGCATGGACATGTTTGAAATCTTCTTGGTGCAAGAAATGTGAAACCCATTAGTAACCATAACCTTGAAGCCCTCAAATTCTTCTGTTTGTAGCCCCCTCTTTGCCACCAAAAACTTCATCAATGAAGTTATGCGTTGCTACAGTATCTATCAAAGCAACTATTCACTGCCCCTTAATCATCCCTCGAACTTTGAAGGATTCATTCTTTTGAAAGCTCAAAAGTTGAGTCAAAGTACCTCCACTTCCTTTTTCATCTCCAGACTCTTCTGGAGCTCTTTCCACTTTGCTGCCATCAAAATTAGACTGCTGATCTAAAAAATCAGAATTACCTTCTTCAGCTGAATAGTATTTAATTTGATGAATTTTGACTCCTTTTGAAAAAATATGGTCTTGGGACCATTTTTCTCTACACCAGAAACATAACCCCTTTCTTTGGAGTTCGTTAAGAGTGTTGGGGTCCAACCTTGTGACATGAGTTTTATGTTGTTTGAAATCCTTATGGTGAGGTCTTTTTCCTTTATCCCTTTTGTGAAATGATGGCTTGGATTGAAACTTTGCTTTAGGAGCAGCCCACTCCATGTTTCTTGCTTTCTTCATTGCCTCTTGTAGGGAGGGTGGATCAAAAGCTTTAATCCAACCCTTTGAGTGGTTCCATCAATCCTTCACTGAATAGAATCACCAAACGCCTCTCAGTGATTCCCGTGACCATGACTAAAAGTCTCTGAAACTCAGATATGTAGACATCAATTGTGCCATATTGCCTAAGCTATGCCAATTCTCTGAAATGCACTTCTAGATCTTCTTTTTCAAATCTCTCTATGAGCCTATTGGTGAACTCATCATAGGTAGTGATAGACTGATGACCCAAAGTGACTAGGCCATGGTACCACCACTCGTACACCACCCCATCTAGGTGTAGCATAGAAAACTTAATCGCCTCCTCTTCTGCCATGGGTCTAAGAGCTAGATAGTTGTCTAACTTCTATATCCAAGCTCTTGTTGAACTAGTGTCACTCCCATCAAAATGTGGAAGCGTAACCTTGTTGATAGCTTGATGTAGATCCCCCTATACTGTTGTTCTCCTATGTTCATGATGTCTTCCTTGTCCTTTATTTTTTCTTTTATGGTCCATAAAATCATTGTAAGACATCTCTATCTTAATTTCATTAGGGAGAGAATCATACTCAACACGATCGAGTCTCAAATGTTCCACAAATGACACATTTTCTTCTGGATTAGGTTGAGGGTTTACTGGTGCTAAGAAGGTGGGTTTGAATGGCGTAGAAGAAATGTATGTGCTATTTGAAGTAGGTTGAGCAGCATGTCCATTATGCTGGTTAGAGGCACTATGTTCTCCATTATGTCCTGAATTGTTTTCTAGAGTTGGGTTCTGACCCATTTTTCCCATCATGAAAGATACCATATCCATTAAGGCATCCATATTCCTCTTGAACCTCTTTCCCAGACTTGGCATTCTTTCTCTTCCCTTCCCACTATCATCCCTACTATTGGTAAACCTCTCAGTACCACCTGTTGGCCTCTCACTGTCCCCATTTCTGTTTCCTGTGAAGACTCCCAATGAGCCCTCAAAACCTCTGATGTTGTCTGACCTTTCAGAACCTAATATCACTGAAACTGACTTGCAGCCTTCTTGTCTTCCCTTGCTAAGTATCTCTTTTCTCTATCACTCATAGAAGGTTTGTTTCACAGGATGGCAAGATGCATGGCTCTGATACCACTGAAGTATACTGAACCAATTTTTTTCAATTTTTCAATTACAAAGAGCAATGCAACACACATCCATTAGGGTTATCACTTAAACCAAAATGATGCAGAATTCAACTCTAACCAAGAATGTACACCAGGATCCCGAGATGGGAAAGGTGTGATCATATGGTCAGAGGATCTCAATGCAATGCAATGCTAAATAACTCTAACAAAGAATGTGCCAGATGATGGTGAGCATATGGTTAGAGGATCCCTATCAACTACAATACTGAAAGTAAACTCGATGTCAAGAATGTGCCTCCCAACCCAAGATGGAATTAGAGCTACCATATGACAGAGATGCCAAATACAACAATGCAATGTAAAATGTATGTAGGTGACAAGCCAACCTCTTCCACTTATTCAGTGGGTATTAAAAACATGAAGAAAATATGAGATGAGATGCTGACAATACTACTGTTCAGCTTACAATATATAGAGAATTGCATGCTAAGAGCTAGAATTTAGAACTCAATAGTGCTGCTACGAGATAGATGATCCTCCCTTACTTAGCAAGAATACCCAAACCAATAACACCTCTCAGAATACCTCTCTTTATATTCTAATTTGTGATAGACCTGCACTTAAAATGAGTAAACAACAATACAAAATAACCACTACATTGCTCATAGCTCTCTCAAAACCAATCCCAAATTCCAAAGACCAAACGCATAGTGTTTCTATGATGGAGGCACCCTAGAATGATCCTTAAAATAGACCCCAAAATTGATATTTAGTTTCTTGCACAAACTTCAAGAAATCCAAATGGTACGACCTCTAGTGAGGGGCGATTTTCTTCCACAAAATTCAATCCTTCATCAAAAATTTTGAAACTCAAGGAATGTGGTCGCCCTTGCCAAAGGATTGCAATAAGATAATACCCAAAAGAAGATTAATTTTATTTTTAAATCTATGATTGAAACTCTCTTACAACCATGTTCATCAACAACTTCATAAAATCACTACAATGCATTAAACTAAACTACATATGCAAAACCAAAATGCAACAAGCAATCCTCACTACAAAATTCTCTCACAAGCAAACTATATTCTCCACTAGATGCTATCTCTCAAGCATGAAGTCGAGCTAAGGCTAGGAGGCATTCATTCCTCAAAGCAATCCTAGTACCATTCTGATAGAGTAACATTACTATAGACAAAAGATAATGAAATGAGGACCCAAAGCTTCCTTTTATAATTTTGAGAAGACCCTCCAAAAGCTTCTAGAAGACAAACCCTAATTTTCAAATTTGAATTCAACCCTTTTCCCTCCAAGAGATGGCATCCACTTTTCAAAGCTTCATTTTTAACTTTTATTTTTTAAATTCAATCCTCCAAGAAATAGGCATCCAACATAAGCTTCAATTTTGACTTTAATAATTATAAAATCCCTCAATGAAGTGCTCCACCCTTGAAGACCACCTTTTTAAAACAACGTTATGTTATAAAGCTAGGCCAAAGGGATAATATAACATTAAAATATGCCATTATTTAAATAAATTGAACTTAACCTTCCAACTGCATCTCAAAGCAAAATGAACAAATAACTGAACTGACAAAAAGAAGAAAGCCAATTGCACTTGAAACCACATGATCATTAAGTTAAAAATAGAATTTACTAAAATAGTAAAATTCAGGAGATGCCTGGAATGCACCACATGCCACATCATTGCAAAGCTCTCGCAAACCCAAAAGAAACCACAAATAGAGACTCCCAACTTCGAGACAGCCACAACCACCAAAATGGAAAACCCTAATTTTACCTTCCAAGTAGCCTACTCTCTGGAATAGGCCAGCGATCAACAAAGTCATCATGCTTGAGAGAGGGGACATTCTGATGGGGATAGCATCTGACACAATCTGTGATTTCAATTTCGAAATAAGTATGAAAATAGGAATATGAGGGATGTATGCGTATGAGTATTTAGACAGGTCCCTATATCATGGAACAAATAAGAGAAGGTATAAAAAAACTAAAGCTAGTTTATGAAACACAGTAGATAGGAGGAAAGTGAATAAGTGGATTGATAGATGGAGCAAGTATTAGGTGACACAATGGGGCTTTTACTGTTTGCAGATAGGAAAAAATTTATCGGGTGCTGCAAACCCCTTTCTGTCATATGTGGTTGGAGAATTCCCTGGGTTGGCAGGGCTGCATTAATTCTAGGTGGGGTCACTATAATAGGACACAGTGGGACTGGCGATCTGTGGACTGGTGATAGCTTGTAACAATTAATCCTACTTGTTGATGGATGTTCAGATCTGGGTGTACTTAATAAAATAGGTACAAGTGTTTGAACTAAGCGACATTAGTGCTAAATCAAAATAATGAAACAATGAATGATAATCCAAAATAAATGCTTTTTCAATGAGAGCTGGAAGTGAAAATTTTGTCAAAAATAAGGGAATTAGTGAGTTCACAATCAAAATTTTGACAATCTTAGAAAATGGGAGTTCTTGATTTTTAGACGTTTAGAATTATCAAAAAAATTTCTCAATTATAAAGTTGACAAAAAAAGCTCAAAATAATATATATAGGCTTAAGAAAAGAAAAGAATATTATTGGGAGGGGTTAATTGACTACCAATTTTAGTGGAATGGACAACGAAGGAGGAATTTCAATTCCTCATAGGCTAGAATGGTACATGGATGCTAAGGAAAATTTGGTGGAGATAGATTGGACTCTTTAAATTAAGATTTAGTTAGGGATGCATGTTTGGGAAAGACTAGAGAATAACAAAGGTGGGTTCATATGAATCATACTCAGAAATAGATCCCAAAATATAAGGTGCTACAGAGAGGATGGAAGGGTCCAACTATTTATGTACTTTCAAAAAAAGTAGAAGAAATGAACTGGAAATGCAAAAATGTGTAAGCCATTATGAAATAAGGGATCTAAGATTTAGTCACTCAGTAGGCTTGATTAAGTTGTGGGTCCCAATCTTCATATGTGCAACTTGCTACCAGCTTAAACCATACTTTTTGTGTTGGAATATGAGATTAGAACAAAGTGACTGCAGGATCTTTATAATGAAAGCAAATCAACAAATCCATGATCTCATAAACTTAAAAAGCACAGTTGAGTTTAAAATAAAAAGGACCCCTTTTGTGGTAATGAGTTCCGTTGGTTACGTATTGCATAAAATTTAACATTTAGTGTTCCATATTATTTAGCATTTCTTAGTGTGGTTAATCTTGACAGAGTTAGCATCCAGAATGTGGGAGGTGTTGTAGGTGAAAGTATTATAAGATATTTTGAAGAAAAGATCAATAGATCTCTTCTACCAAATAATTGATAGTACCAATAAATTTAGAGAGGCCTCTAAATTGTGTGAAGATCTAAAACTAAAGGGGTAGTAAGAATTCCCTTTTCTAGAAGTGCGCTCCAAATTAATAATTGATAAAATGAAGAAAATAGTAATTCAAGGGTTAAAACATGGAAGGTGAAGAATTGATGATGTTTGTTTCATGAGGAAAGGGGTTTCAGTGATCTAAAAAGAACACAGATCTCAATTTGATAACTTTTCCTTGGCCAAAAGTCCTGTTCAATCTTATTTATAAAGCTAAGATTACAATTGATACCACATCTATGAATCTGCACCTTAATTTGAGTTGAGTTTCATAATATCACAGACCTTAATAGCTATGAAATAAAATAGATTTCAAGTGGGATTCTAGAGATATTAAAATACGATTAGGTTTGATATACAAATCAGTTAAAGTGATGGTTCTTAGTTCACATAAATAGATAATGATGCAACAACTAAAACCACAGAGGTAGAGAGCAAGCGTACAGTAGTAAGCCTTGATCTATGAACAGTCATACAGTTAAAATTCTTTGTTGTTACAATAGGACAGAAACAATATTTTCTCAAAGCTCTTTGAATGATGAAAGGCATAAAATCTCAAGTATAATGAAAATGGTGGAAAGGCCATTGAAAATTAACCCTCAAAATTGGTAGTAGGTGCTGAGTGAGGTTTTAAAAGCTAACAATCAAATCTTCATACGTGAATTTGATATAGAGGGTAATGCTTAGCTGAAGTCCTATGGCATGTACTACCTGGTTCACCAGAATTATGGGCTTTCAAGCACAACCAATGTTGCAAATCACAACACATTGATTTATGGTAGAAATAGGCTTTCCTTGCGTGGTTGGTTTTTTAAACACTATTATGACACTGAAAACTTATATTATATTTGACATTTTTGACTATAGTTTGGTATTTGCAATGATATTTTTGATGTTAATTGACCTTTTAAGGGTGTCAGTGCCATGGCTAAGATTAAAGATTGTGCAAATATAGTTCTTACCTACACCTACACGACTTTAGATATGCACCTTTATGTTGACAAAGTTCTCTCTTACTTGCATAATTTGTAGTGAGCAATTATTTGATGCCTTTAGTAGAATAATGTAATATTCATAGATGATTTGAACAAGTATTTTACTTTGAGTAGTGTGTTTTATGTGGTGGAACCCTATGTATCTATGTAATTTCCAATAATAAAGGGCTTGACTGTAGCTCTGTCTTTAGCTGCCAAGTATTTCTATGTTGCTAGTTTGTTCTTGGAAACCCTCAGATCTGGGTCCAGTTTGAACCTTGCCCAATTTCTAGGTCTAGATCCCTTGTGGGGTTGTCTAAGGTCCTGCAAAACAGATCAGGCCAGACAAATTCAAGCTTGTCTTGCAAGATCCACTGAAAACCTAGCTTAAAAATGGGGATTTTATAAATTTTGTAATTGTTTTTCCTTTTAAGCCTCCTATGTTGACTGTTCAACTACAAAACATTAGTTCTAACCTTAAAAGTGACATCTAAAAATATTAAGACACTTAAAAAACTCAGTTTGCCTTATTTTGAATGCAAAAGACAAATCAGAAGCACTTGCCAAGCTTCCATTCTTCCTTCTTATTACACAAATAGAGCTGAAGATTGATCATTGTAAGGTTCCAAAGCAGGTGGATTGCTATTTGTATGCACATACAAGTGTCCATTCATTGTTAAGGAGATTGTATAGGAAGATTTTTTTCAATGGAAGGTACCCTTTTTTTTGTATTCAATATAGTTGAAAAGGAAACAGTACAGTAATGAGAGCAGATTATACATTGTTTTGCGGCCACTGCTTCAGCCCATAATCAGACAGCTGACATTTTTACAAAATATGAAATTGCATCATTAGAGCAGCACTATAAATGTATAGCATTACATAAACTTTCTACAGCCATTAGTATTCCTATTGAATTATCTTCTTCTGTGATTTAAGTCTCTGTTTTTCAAGTAGATACTTCTCTTAGTATTGCAGACATCTCTATGATCCAACCACTGCTTTACAAATGCCAATTTCTGATTATTGCTTTTAGATTCGTCTTCCACCTTCAGATTTTGGAATTTCTCCTTTGCTACCTGGCAACTGATGGAAACCTACACATAGACGGATTGTAGGGTGAGTTTTCTATAAAACTCAGTAAGATCTCTTCTACAACCCTGGTAGATTTCTTTATTCCTTGCATTCCAAATAAACCACAAAATTTCAGTTGATAGAATTAACCAAAGTAAATTGTTAGATTTTCCAAAACCATTACATTTCCCCATTAAAATTTCTAGCCTGCTATCCTCTTTTGCTTTCCCATCTTTTAACATGTCAATTTTAAAAATATTCCAAATTTCTTTAGCAAAAAAACATTCAAAGAAAATATGCATAACAAAATCTACTTTCTTACAGATATTACAGATAATCGGATACTTGCTGGAATCCACATTTGGAAGTTTTTCAATCAACAACAACCATCTAAAAGTAGCCTTCTTGGGTTCCAAGGTGCTGTTCCAATTATGGATGAATATAAGATTCCAATCTTTATCATTTAAGCTTAACTTCCATCTCTGGTTCAAGCCTTCTGACAAAATAGGGTTACTATCCAAAAGCCCATAAATCTCCTTAGCTTTTAGACCTGCAATGCTATTATTTTCCAGCCAGTTAAGATCAAGCACATTATTCTTCCTACCATTCATGTTGATCGGGGGGACAACCATGTTTTTCTTAATAGTATCAAAGGTTCTTTTCTGCGTTTGAGGCAAGTCAAACTCAGCCCTCAAGGTATCCCAACACTTCAACCTATCCTTTATCAGGATTTGATCAAAATAAGACAAACCTTTTTGGTTCCAAGATTTAGCAGAGCATCCCTGTAACAAAGCCAGAGGCTTGTCATTGTGGAATACATTCCACCAAATGGATCTATCTAAGAAGATCTTATTTATCTCAATATCAATTTGACATTTTTTAATGATTTTATCTTTAGAGTATTCCCAAGCTTTCCACAGACTTTTAAACACCTTGGACCCAGCAGGGGTTGTTGCAAACTCGCCAAAGATCAGGTCACAAAGAGGTAAATGCTTCGTCTTGGCCTTTTTTGGTGTAGCAAGCTTAATATTGTTTCTAACTAAAACTTTCCAAGGCTCATTTCCTATGAGAGTCTTGCAAATCCTCTTTGCCGCCAGGGCCAGGCCTTCTTGTTTAAGGTTCTTGAGCCCAAGGCCCCCCAGATGCTTATCCATACAGCAAATCTCCCACTTTATTGCATGCCATTTCTTATTACCTCTGCCATCAGACCATAAGAATTGTCTGATTTTCTTTTAAATTTCTTCAACTTGATAACTGTTAAAGAGCCAGGCAGAGGAGTAGTAAATGTTATAAGACGCAAGAATTTTTTGACACACCTGAGCCCTTCCTGCCAAGGAGAGGCACTTATTATTCCAATTGTTCAGCTTTTTCTCAATCTTGCCCTTCACCCACTCCCACATGCTTCTCAGGTTGGGACTGACAGCAAAGGGATCCCCAGGTATCTTACAATTTTACTCGGTCCCCCCCATTGCAGACCCAACCTATCAAACCAAGGAGGATCAGTTTCCTCCCAGCTCAGCATAATAGACTTGGCTTTTGAGATCCTAGAGCCGGCAACTTTTTCCAAGAAATCAAGTTTGCACATGAGATGTCTCACATTTTCCTCTTCCAGCTTAACCATAAGGGCTGTGTCATCAGCAAACTAGAGGTTAATTAGTTCCTCATTATTAGGAAGGACAAGGCCATTTACTTTGGGCGTAAGATGGTTATCTCTGAGGATATAATGCAGAGCATCAACATCTATCACAAAAAGTGCAGGGGCAAGGGGACAACCTTGCCTTATGGATCTCTGCAACTCAAACTCTTCAGTCAAGCAACCATTTATCTCAATTTGAGCATTAGCATCCTTCATAAGAGTTTCAATCATTCTACAAAATTCCTTAGGGAAGCCAAAAGCTTCAAGGACCATCAAAATGAATGGCCACTCAATCCTATCATAAGCCTTTTCAAAGTCCACCAAGAGCAGACCCACATTTTTCCCTGACGTTCTTGCCCATTCCATCGCCTCCCAACTTGTTAGGAGGTTTTCCAGAATATATCTCCCCTTGATAAAACCTGTTTGTGTACTGTTGATTATTTTTGGAAGCAATCCTACCAACCTTAAGGCTATAGCCTTCGCAAAAATTTTGTAGGAGACATTTAGCAAGGTTATAGGTCTCCAATTTTTAACAAGCGCCTTGTCTCCCTCTTTAGGGATCAGTTTAATAATACCTTTATTAATTTTTCTACCAAGAGAGCCCACCTTGATAGCTTCAGTGTAAACACTAAGAAGATCCTCACTTACCCAATCTATATTCTTCTTATAGAATTCAATAGGGATTCCATCCACCCCCGGGGTCTTATCATTATTCAGCGCAAGGATTGCTGCCTTAACTTCTTCCAAGGAGAGGGGTCTGCCCAGCTGGCTAGCTTCTTGCTCAGAGAGTTTTTTTGGCAGTAGATTTTTGCAATCTTCCCTTGCCTTTTGGCTTTGAGCATTATTTCCTTCTGAAGAAAAAAGATTTTTGTAGAATTGGAGAAAGCAGCTCTGAATAACCTCAGGGTCCTTGCTCAGGTTGCCATTTTGCCAAATCACATTAACCTTTTCTTTGGCCTCCTTGTTTTTTAGGCAATTGAAGAAGAATTTTGAACCTCTATCCCCTTGAGAGGCCCAGTTTAGTCTTGCCCGAGTTTTGATGCCTTGGTCCTTTAGCATCTAGACTTTTCTCAGCTCCCCCTTCACAACTACTAACACCTCATTTAGGGAGGTACTTTTTGGATTCTCTTGCAAGTCAGCTTTAACTTTTAGGAGGTTCTCTTGCAATAAGCTCTCTTTTTTCCTTAGGTCCTTTGCCTTCTTCTGACCGATTGTTTGAAAGATCTTCTTCCAGGCTTCCACATTGGAATTCTATCTTTCCATGTGTGAAATCCCCTTATGCATCCATTTGTTAATTTCTTTAACTGTAAAAATGGCATCACAACAATCCTCATCTTCTAGCAGATTAGTATTCAACAAGAATTTTGCCTCTTTTTTCATATTGGTAGGTTGGTCATTTTCCAGCAAAATTTTGACCGAGACGGGGTGATGATCTGAGAGAGTCCAAGGGGTCACTTTGACCCTGGTATTGGACTCCCCACATTATCAAACTGAATAGCCTCCTTGTTCACATAAAACCTATCCAATCGGCAATAAATTCTTTTCACTCCCTTTTGGAAGTTGCACCATGTAAACCAAATATTTTTCTTTTCTTTTCTAAGCCCTTCTATGGGGTCAAAGAGCTGAAGCTTATTTTTCATTTTATACCAAAATAATTTCTCATTGGCTTTCCAACCCATATCACAACCACCCAACTTGTCTTCAGGGTTTTCTACCATATTAAAGTCTCCCCCAATGATCCAGGGGACCTCCAGAAGATCACTTAGCCAATTCCAGAGAACACACCTAAGCCTATAGTCATTAGGTGCATACACTGAACAAATACCAAACTTAAGGTTATCTTTTTCAATCAAGATCCACATAGCTTTGTTGCAAGGAGAGAGGCCCCAGTTAGTAACCCATTTGGCCCACTTATTTGCAACCAGAATTGTTGTACCTCCCTTCCCTTTTTCGTGATTCGTAGCAAAGTGGGTTGAATCTCTCCAGATAAAATTCAGGCTTGTCTCAAGCTGGAAGCTTACAGCTTTGAGCTCTTGGAGCATCACTATGTCCTTTTCCTTGACTTGATTTAAGTACCTTCTTATACTATACTTTCTATCTAGGGACTCAAGTCCCCTAATATTCCAAGATAGGCAATTAAGAGTCATCTGATTCCATTTTTTGGGGCCCTTCATCCAAGCTCCTAAAGGAGTTAAAACACTTAGGGAGGGATGATTTTCCCATTTTATTTTTCAAGTAGGGAATTGAGTCTTCCTTCTGTTTCTTTCTTCTATCCCTTATTTTTTGTTTAAAAATTCTACTCACCAGGCTGTCCCCTTCCTCCTCTTCTTTATCAACAACTTTTGAAAGGGGTGTGACAACATATCCCTCCTATCTACACTTCCCCATTGTGCCTTCAACTTTGGCTGGGGTTGCAACATCCCCATCTGGGTTCAGGTTGTTTAAATAATCTTGAAAAAATTGCAAGGTGTCATGATTTAAGGGTTTGAACTCTGAGAGGTCAAAGGCTCCCTTATGTTCATCTTTTTTATTAGCCCCATTTTGATTATCTATTTCAGAGCTTTTGAGGATACTTAAGTTACTGGTACTATGGGTGAAGATACCCTCCTTACTCATGGCCTTACAAGGGGGGGTAGGTTCCCCCACTGGTCATGTCATCAGCAGAGGGGGGTCATCCCCATCCATAGTAGGAGTAACAACAGATTTTCCAGTATCAACATCTTTACCAACTATCATGGGCGAAGAGTCCAACTTGGACCTTCCATACTCAGCCTCCTAGCTAGCTTTGGCTTTACCATTCCTAGGTTCAACCTCCATAATAGAGGTCATCTTTATATTATGGTCCTTTTTCCTGGGAATGAGTCAGCATATCTTTTTTATTATTATATCCACACCACCTAAGGTCCCTCATTATTTTTTTATTTTTTTCTATCTGATCTCTCATATGTTGCATAACCATCTCTTGAGCACTTAGTCTTCCCCCACGGGAGAGGTGTCCACCCCTTCTTTGGTGATCCACATCAGGGACAGAACTGCTCTCGGTAATGGCCTCTTCTCTTGTTTCTGGGTAGGTTAGCTCAACTTCCTTATAAACAATATTATTATTATCCCCCTCAATCCTCTCTTGGGTCGGGGAATTACCACCAGTCACCACTTTCCCTTCATTGGTTAACACCAGATCGAAAGAGCCATCCATCTTAGGATCTTGGGGTGGGGAACGAATGGCCTCCGAAGGAGTCACCTCCTTCCTCGGAATAGGGTTCTCATGATCACGCCCAACAACCAGATTGGCGCCCACATTCGACTCAAAGGGTTTAGGATTAAGCTTAATATTCATATTAGGATCTTTCATCTTAGCCTTCCCCACAATATTGCTTCTAAGGATTAGGTAGTTTTTCCTTCTATGCCCTTCTTTTTTGCAAAGGAAGCATGCATTGGCGCCCCCTAGGATTTCAATCTTACAGTTTAAAATAATATTCTCCATTTCGATCTCAATTTCATCTGGGATCTCAACCCCAGGAGTGATGGCTATCAGGACGCGAGTGTCCATATGTAGAAGAGTACTTTTGGTTTCCTCAATCCTTATGGTTCTCCCATAGTGCGAGAGGAATTACAGAATAACCCTCCAGAGTATAGGAGGAACATTTCTAATGTTTATCCATCTAGGGTATGATAAGGCTAAAACCTCCTCGCTTAAGACACTCGGTGACTAGGCAACTGCCCTAAACACCGCATTCCCTACAAACCAAAATTCTTTATTGGTGGCCTTTTTTTGCATGTCTTTATCTCTAAAGAAAATAAGGAAGAGACCCTTTTGTATTAATCTATAGAAAGAATGTTCAATGCCCATTTTTTTATTCCACACATTGAATAACTAGTCATCAAAAAAATTCCTTGAAGGAGTTCTATTGCAGTCTAGAGCAGCAAAAAAAATTGCAGTGTCTTTAAGTCTTTTTTCTTCATTGTTAAGGACCTTAGCCATGTCTTCATTAGGAATAAAGCAGTCTACCCTAAGGGGTGTGGAAGAGATCTTACCTCCTTGAGCCACTACTCCTGCCCTTCCATCCCCAACCGCAACGAAGGAAGTCGTTGAAGGCACAGAACCCCTATCGCATCCAGAAACGATCTCCTTAAAGGTCTTGGTCTCGTTGCAACCTAGTACCTCTGCCTTCCCATCTGCCCTATTTTGATGACAATCTGGGGGTTTGTCGGGCTCAAGCACTTTCACTTCCATTAATGGCGTCGGTTTTATGCCAAAGGGAGTGAGTAGGGGGTTGCAGAGCGCCGACCACCGCTAGGGTTAACCTAGAGCACCAACACAATATATACACCCGAGGAAGCCGAAAAGATAAAACACAGAAATACTATTTGAGGAATAAGAGAAAAAACACATTAAGCAAAAAATCAACCCAGGGCATGGGAATGAGAGACCTGACCGGATGAAAATACTTCCTTAATGGAAAAATGCCATTTGAAGCTCGCCTTCATACAAAGTCTCCTCGAAGAGACAACCAGCATTCCGCAAACCTAGGGTTTCCCGCCTCTCATTTTCTCAATTTCATCAATCGTAAAGGTACCTTTTTTTGGTTTTTCTTCTTTTTTTTACCCATGAACTTTATTGCCTTGTTTAATTGTATTATTTTCATCCTTATATGTTTACAATATTAAATAAATTAGAATGTATATATATTTTTTGTTTTCACTTGTTTACATTTTCTAAATTTGTTGCCACAAGAATTACAATGGCAATCAGTTCTATCTTTGTTTCCATGTTTCTCCCATTCGTGTTGCCAAAATTGTCCTCCATTGCCACTCGAACATGCCAATGATCCCCATTTCGAGTTCATCTCATTTTTCAGATCACTTATCAGCATTTAACAATGCCCAATTCTTATGTCCTGTTACAAAATAAAATCTCCATAGGGACGAACGGGATATGATGTTGTAGACATCAAATTTAATTACTTCCATATGATTAAATTTACTGCCTTTTCATCTATCGTATTAATATTAATTTATTAAATTAATATTACACCTTTTGTCTCATATCGGTAAAGTATTTAATTTAATAATTAATACTTTTTCTTTTACCCTATTCCTCTCTAAATTAAATAAATACGCTAATTTATTTAATTTAGTCTTTTTCCCCTTTTTTGATTTAAAATCAATTTAAAATTCCTCACTTTCTCTCTCCTTGTCACATCCTCCATAACCTTGCCCTAATTTGAATTAATTTAATTAATGCATGATTATGATGTGCATCCTCTTAATCAGAGATTAATGTCACATCCTCCTACATTTGCCACTTGCCTCTAATCTTCCATTAATTAGCCTAATCCAATGTTTGCACAACCTTAACCAAGGTCATTAGCTAGATTTGGCACCACTTTTTAGCCAACCTTTGCATTTACCTTCTTTTGGCGTATTCCCATGAGATTTTTAATTCACGTTCCATCCGATCAAGGCTTTGAACCTTGGACTTGTCCCTGTCTATCCACATGTGACCAAGTCCCACCTTTTTACCTTTTTTTATCTTTTAGACTTTCCTAAGAATGTGAATTTTTAATTCACACTTATTTCCCCAACCACCTTTCCTTTTCCCATGTAGATTTTTGAAGAATTCCAAAATTCCTCAAATGTCCCTTTCACTCCCACTTGGGGACAAGGAATACCTTTTTGAGGAAATCCTCTCACTCCCCAAGGTACTTGGAAGGTACTTGTCCTTCCTCCACCTTATGTACCTTCTTGACACCTCACCTCCATCTCATATCCCCTTGGCCACTTCACCCCCCTCCCACATGTCAAGATGTGAGAGGCTTGTGTGGGTTCAGCCCCACCACTTAACCCTTCATCTTAAGCCGCTTGTTGGATGCACATCTTGACCGTTGGTCTCTGCAGAATTCAAATTCTCTTCTCATCTACTCCTCTACAAGGCGTTTTTAGGACATAGCCGTTGACAACCACGTACCGCCAATTTGCATTCTCAACCATTTACCATCAGCCAGCTATCCATTCTAATCATTTTGCATTCAATATTGCATTCCTGGCTACATCAAACCATCTAAGGAGCACACAAATCATCCCAAGCAAGGGCCAATCAAGGAGACATCAACAAGGAAGGTGAAATCGTTTGTATCTTGTTTTGTCCATTTTCCTTCTTGTTATATCACTCTTTTGGCTAATCTTGAGGTGTCCTTAGTCTTTTATCATCTGCATTTTTAGTTATTTTGCACGTTAGAGTAGGATAAAATTCTTAGGATCACAGATGTAATTAATAGCCATGAAGGATTGAACCCATTTACTTAAGGAACAGGGGTCTCCCCATTGCACCAATTTTTTATGCATAGGTTGATAATCCAAAGTCAAAATGAAAGAAAGATGGTCGGATTGCAGATTCAACTTTTGTATGCATAAATTTGTGTTAGAGAGTTTGTTAATAAGAATTATCTATGGAACTAGGTAGAAGAAATCAAAACCCTGAGCTTTATAGCACTAAAATAGAAACTAGTGCACAAGAAGAACACGACATTGAGTTATGCCTAGAGAGTCTATGCTTGTTGCAATTGAGAAATGGATCCCATGCATCCATACACTAGATCTCTTACCTTTTCCATGTCCTTGCATCTAAAGATTCTCATGCTTTCTAGTCTCACTATTATTATTATTATTTACTCTTAATTTCTTGACCTTGAGTATGTACCCTTAGACTGATCCTTATCTGATTTCTTTATGACTTGTAATGCCTGTGAGAGGTTTTTGTTGTTCTATTATCTTTTGGACTGATATATGAGATTCGTGTACACTTCTAGACTCTTGAGGTCAGGACTGTACGATATGATAAAGGAAGGCTAATTTCTAATATTATTCATTTTGGGTGCTATAATTGTATTGTATTTCGAGGTTTGGATGGCTTTTTGTGAATGTGGTGCAAGTTTTGTCTAAGATACATGGTCCTTATTCTGCACATAACACCCTTTAATCCTTGACAAAACTGATTTCAGTAGTCATTTGAGTATAGTGTTGTTTTTTACTGGTATCTAGGTAGCCAGCTTGCATACGAGGAGCCCTTGTCTCCTGTCATATTTTTCCTTCACATCAACCCCTCATGTCACTCAGTGAAGTATATGGATAAAATTAGAGGAGTGAGACCCTAAATAGGTGAGATGGGCCATAATTTGCATTAAATACAATTTATGTTTGATAGTTATCATTCATGTTTCATCATATATCTATCATTCATGTTTGATATCACCATATTAATCATTCCTTTCATCATTTCTATGACCATTATACTTGTCATTGTTGTAGCAATTGACTTTGACATTGTACAATCACATATTATTTTCTTCACATCTCTGTAATAGTCACCATTAACTATGACTAAGGTTCATGAAACATACTGACATAAGATTGGTTTCATAATAGTACCAAGTTCTGTGGAGTATCCCTAAATGAAACTAAAATCACAGGCTTTCTGATGGGTGCTCATTGACCTCAATCAGCATATCATAATTCTCAAGTTCCAACCTAGAGCTTTTCGTTCAATTACATTGAAGTTCCTTCCCATTGAGGCCAAATTCAATGAGTTCTATAGCAAGGGTCATGTTCATCTTCATATAATAAATATAACAATGAGTTTATAGTTTAAAAATACATGTTAATTCCACCTTATTTGCTTGCCTTTGTTTACAATCCTTATTTGTTGAATATTTTTATATCAATTTTAATTTCATAATAACATATCTAATACAACTTTCTATTTTGTAGATTCCAAAGTTTTTGCTTCGCAGGCTCTTCCTCAACGTGAGATATTCTTTGTGGATTGATGGGAAGCTTGAGTTTGTAGTTGATTCATATCAAATTCTTGAAAGGTAAGTTTCTATTAAGAATTGAATTAGGATACATGTTTTCATATATTTCAATAGCTATTTATGTAATGATCCTAACTAGCATTAACACACTTTTCTTTGTAGCTTTCTATTACACCATTTTCTTGCTGCCTATATGAAATGGAAGACTAGATATTTCATCTTGGCTTTTTGTTTGGTTTTGTTGTTGTTGTTGCCGCCTTGGCATGTTAAGTTGCTTTTCACTAAAAAACTGCAAATGAATTTCTCGTACACAAAAAATTACTAAAATGTAATGGCCCTTGTAGATAATTCTTATTGACTGCAATCCAGCAACGTTCTTGTTCCTTTACAACACCCCTATATTTATTTAACTTTCTTACCTTTACTACTTCCTCTCACTCACCCACTGCTGCAGACATGCTTGACAATGTCACTTAATTTCCCTAGCTCAATTTTACCATGATTTATGCAGACAACAAGCAATGCTCTCCAAAGTATTGCATTAGGTTCAAATGATTTTTTCATTATAAAATTGTATGTCTCATCTAATAGCCCAGAATGACCAAAAAGGCCAATCATGCAGCCATGGTGCTCAGCTCATGGAGATATACAATGCTCCCTATTTTTCAAATGTAAGTATTGCCAGCGTCATTACAAAATCTGTGTAGCTGCAAGAAATTAAATCAGCTAGGAAAGTAGCTTGGTCTATTTTCATGTTAGTCTCTTCCATTTTCTGATGCGGAGCATTTACTCTAACAGGATGATGCAGAGTATCTCATCGCACATTCAGTTGGTTGAGTGGTTGTTCAGTCATTTTAGGACTTTTAGATTACTATTTTTAGGTTTCTGTTAGCAGTTTTGTTTCGACTTCACTTCACTTAACATATGTCAGCTAATTTACTATATTTAGCTTTTGGTTGAGTTTGTTTAGGGGGGAATCTCTAGTGATGAATGATTAAGGAGGGGGGATAGAGCGGGAGGGGCGGTTGGGGGGATTAGAGAGCCAGTTATGAAAGAAAATAAGGATAAGAAAGTTTTACGAGATCATAGGAGACTCAAAACAGAAGAATCATGTTGTTAACAGGTCAATATTTTACTAGCTTTTCAATGCCATAGCTATTCTGCAATTTTCTAGTGAATTAAATAATATATGAACTACTAAGTATGCAATTTTTTAGTTATTGAGTGGGTATATGTGTGTCTTTATGATTCTCTGTTTTTGAAATTTTTTTTTTCTCAAGTGTAAGGCAGAACAGAGTATATTTTGAGGCTAACTTGCAGATTCTAGAAGTATGAGCTGCATTATTTTTAGTATTAGAGAAAAACTTGAATGACATAAAGCGGAGCTCATGTGGCCTAGGGAAGAAGATGCACGATGAATGCTAGATGGAGAGGCAGTGCAGTTGATGAAGTACTTAGAAGGTTGTAGGCCCTTAATGTTAGGTTGCTTCATGAGGATTTTAAGGAAGAGCAAGAAGTTCAAATGGGTTGATTAGTAGTTATAGATCCCATGGAAAGAGTAGCAGTTATGTCTTCTATGTGATCACAACAATGAAAGACTTCCTTTTCATTGGACATCAAAGATACCTCTATTAGGCTCCTTTTGTTGCTATCAAAGACTATGCCACTATCCTACTATGACATGCTTTGATATACGAAATAGGGCTGCAGATGCTAAAGCTTCTGTGGTTGTCTTTATGAGGCTTGATATGCTGCTGTTTTCATAAATATTTATGATGCATTGACAGTCTAATCACTTCCTAATAATCCATCACTATCACTATCTTTTTATCTTCACCTTTTCGTTTATCGTATGATATAGAATTCATTACTTGTAGCCTATACCCCTGTCCTCATGCATTTTATGATTGT
>VDFB02336587.1:0-18203 GCA_007258455.2 Sequoia sempervirens
CAATAGGGATTTTTTTCAAAAATTTCCAATTGATTTTTATGCTTTATGATCTGAATTCTAAGCACAAATGCAGATTTTTTGATGATTTTCAATGATATGTGATGCACAAATAAAGGCTATATGAACTTTCACTAATGCAAATTTTGAAAAACCTAGAATGTGAATTAACTAATGCAAAACCTAATGCAATGTTAATGCAAGTGATATTTAGGATGATAATGCACTCCAAATCAAAATTATGATGTTCTAAATTTAGGTTCACCAAAATGAAATGTTGTAAAAATGGTATAGGAATTCTATCATGTGATTTTAGGATGTATAGAGAACACCCACTTCTCTAATTTCATTCAAGGATAACCCTTGAGAACTCAATGTAAAGGAGAAAGAGATCTCGCCATAGGGTTTTCCTATGGGTTGAATTTTAAATAATAAGGGGTTCACCACCAAGAAAGAAATTGGAAAGAAAAAAACAATGCAAGATATAACACTAGACCTTAATTCAATGTAATGACTTACAAAATGACCTAGAAAAATGAATGAAATAGAACATAAAGCTATGAGATGAATTATGTGCACCTAGGGATTTGGAAATGACTAAATGGAGCTCTAAAATGATGGGAATTTTAATTTTAATTCTGAGTGGAGCTCATTTGGAAAGTTGGATAAAATAGTCCAAAATCTGGGTTTCTGTACAGAAATAGGAATCTTCCAAATGGGTATCTAAATCTACAAAAATCTGAATTTTGACTTAAACTGGAACTCATTTTCCAGAAGTGGTGAATCAATCATGTTAGGGTTTTTTGAAGCTTCAAAGTCTAATCCTACTCTTCTTTGTATACTTTGTCCTTCCTAATTGATTTATGGATCTGAAACCCTAATTTGCAACTTGTAGGAATTTTCCAATGCCTTATAAGGCTTGATAATAACTTTGGAAACTTTGAATGATTTGACAACTTTTCTCCAATATTTCTCATTAGGAAATTTGCAACCTATACCTACAAATCACACACAAAGGAGAGGGAAAAATGTTGTTGGGTTAGCGGATAGGGGTTTTCCTTGGTCAAACTCCTTGTTGGTATTCAAACCTTGAAATAAAATAAAATATGAATGGAGAATGATAAATGAACAAAATGTGATATTGGAACTCACCAAACTCTCTCAATGAAGTGCTAAAAAAATTTGTGAGATGGCTCCAATGGATGAAGATCTTGACTCTTACTTGAAGGTGATAGATCTTGAATGAAATGCTTTCTTGAATCATGAAAACCCTGCATCACAATTGTTAGCTACAAAACAAATATGATGCATGAAATATTGACATGATGACTGATGCTTGAATGATGCTCTAAAATTCTTTGTAATATGCCCTTGAATGCTCTTGTAAACACTCATGAACTCAAATTTCCTATGAGGATGAATACTTGAATGCTTGGTCTCAAAATGAGTGAAAGAACCTTTTATTTATACTCAATTATGCAAGAACTCCCAAAATTACAACACTACAAGCCAACATCATATCTAGGAGAAAAAAATCACACAAAAAATGTGAATTAATTTTGATTTTTGGCCTCACAAGACTCATTTACCTAAGGTGGCGAATGAGTCCCATAAGGCCTAATTTTTTGAGCCATTTTTAAAAATGCTTAGAAAGGTGTAAAACCAGGTTTCAAACCCAAAAATATAGGTGGGACTCATTCACGCAAGGTGGAAAATGATTCCTAGATCACTAAATATAGGCCATTCAAGCTTGAAACACTTGAATTATAATTGGGTAATGATTTATGTCAGGATTATCTATGAAAAGATGCATTTAATGGGGTTTATGGATGCAACATAAGGCCAATTACAGCATACGAAAGCTTAATTATTAATGAAAACCCTAGAAAAGTGTGAAATTGTGTTACAACACTTTAGAACACTTCAAACAAGGCACTAGTAAGCTCATTTAGTTCACAAGGGCCCAAGACCTAATGTCAATATGTTAGGCATATTAGAACACTAAATCAAGGCCAAGTTAAGTGGACCTTTTTCCATCATTACAAAAAGAAAATGTATTAAAACATGATATAAAATAATATTAAAATTGTAAACACAAAATCAAAACTGGCAAAAAACTATCTCTAAAAAATTCTTTGGAAAACTGTGGTTAAAATTTAATGCTATCTATTCTCACTTAAATTTTTTTATATAATATTTTATTTGTTATTAAGCCGAAGGAAACATGGGTTCCACCTTTTGGGAGATGGAACCTAAGGGAAAGGAATGAGAAAGGGGTCCTTCCTATCCTATTTCACTATATCTCATTCAAGTAAACCCTAGAGATCTCAATCTAGGGGTGGAATTAGGGTGTGTTTAAAGACAAAAAGGGGGTTCACCACTAAAAAAATGCTTAGAAAGAAGGAAATGTAAAGCAATGTGTAAATCTAGCTATGTAGTTCCTGGAATATGAAATTGAAAATAAGAATAATCAACTAAGAATGGAAAAAGGGGCACCTGGAAAATAGAGGATTCTTGTTCAACAAGATTGCAATCTCAAAATTATGACTTTTGATGCACACTAGGACTCATACGCCAGTTGGGGAATTTCAATCCCAGTTTAGGGTTTTGGATTGAATCCAAAATTTGAAACTATTGAACAAGGATCTACAAAAAATACTGAAAAAGTGGTATATTGCGACTCATATGCCTAAGGTGGTGATTTAGTCCCAGTATTAGGGTTTTCTAAAACTTTGGTATCCTCTATTGATCTCATGTAGCTTCTCCCCTATAAAATCTCTGAATCTGAGACTCTAAATTTTGCTTTGTAGGTGACTTTCTGTGATCTTGCAAGAAAGGTGACAACTTTGACAACTTTCTCCAACCTTTCTCTTCAATGGATCTTCAACCTAAATCTACAAATCACACATCATAGAGAGGGAAGCATGTTTTTTTAGTGGATAGGAGTTTTCTTTGGTCAAACCCTGTTTTGGTAATCAAACCTTAAAATGAAATGAAATATAAAGAAGGAATGATGAATGAGAAAATATGCAATGTTGCAACTCACCAAACCCTTGGAATAAAGGCTACTATATTGTATGAAGTGGCTAGCATGAATGTAGATCTTGAATCTTGATTGTATGTTATGGATCTTGAATTGAATTATTGCTTGAATAATACAACCCTACATCACAAATGTTAGGTCAAAAAAATACATGATGCTCAAATCTTGAATGATGCTCCAAAACGCTTGATAATCAACTCTTGAATTCTCTTGAATTCTATTGTAAACTTTCTTGATCACAAATTTTCTATATCATGGATGCTTACGAAAAATTGCTTCTAGAAAATATGTGAAATAATCATGTGTTTATAATAGTTTATGCCAAATTTCCCAAAATTACAACACTACAAGCCAACATTAGATCTTTATGAAAATAAAATCTTGCCAAGAATTTGAATTTAAAATAGGTCCAAGCTAAGTGGGACTCATATGCCAGTTGGGGCATATGAGTCCCAATAGCCTAGGCTCAGGACACAAATTTTAAGAAATTTATAGTTTTATGCAAAATTCAGGATCAAGCCCCAAAAATTAGGTAGGACCCATGTTCCCAAGGTGGTGTATGAGTCCCAAATCACTAAATTTGGGCCTCATAGCTCAAAAACACATGGATTATGATTGGTTGTTGATAAATTTCAAGATTATCCTAGTAAAAATGTATTAAATAAGGCTTGTGAATGCCAAATAAGGCTAATTAAAGCATAAAGAAGCAAAATTAATTAATAAAGCCCTAGATTAGTGTGAAAGTGTAAAGATACACTTTACAACACCCTAAATAAGGAAAAATTAGGTCCATTTAGTTTACAAGGGTCCTATACTTAATGTGAATGTGTAAAACACATTACAAAACTAAATCAAGGAAATAAATTAGGCTTAGTTTAATATTAATTACTCTCAAATTAAGTGTGAAAAAAGGATACTTTTTCATACATTACAGTTATATTTTTCTATATATTAAATTACATATTAGATGTTAAATATGTTTTCACTATAAAATTAGGGAATTTAAAGGGACTCAACCCTTATACAAAGAGAAATATAGAACAAAAATAAAAACAAGAAACAAAGAACAAAAAAGTAGAACTATGACAAAAATATTGAATATAGAGAATTACAAAGAAAAAAACACCACCCAACCAACACTAAGTCATGGTGGTTTAAAAAAAGTCCAAATGCTTTTGTTGTATCATAATACAAGGGTTCCTCTCCATAAATGTTTTCATTTTTTTTTACAAGTAGAAGAAACGTGACCACTTACTAAACCAACTTCCAAGCTTGAAGTTTCAACAAAGAGGTGCAACATTGATAAAGAGGGATTTCCATTAAAAAATTCATTCAAAAATTCCTTAAACGGACTAGAGTAATCTTCCACAATAGTTGGCATCTTTTCCTTTTTCTTTCAAAATGAGTTTCTTTTCTTATTACTCAAGAAAGTAGATGAGACATGACCCACTTTACCACAAGAATGATAAATAAATAAAGTATTCATATAATCAACCTATTGTAGACACCATATTTTGAAGATAAGGTAACCTTAGTGGGGAGAACCTGAGGTTATTCTCCACTAACACAAAAAATTTAGAAAATAACAATTGCTTCAAGGATTTGGTGATCTTATCAGTAGTAGAGTATTACCTAAAATAACTACCAATACTCAAAAAAAATAAAATTCCAAAACTCCAAAGGAAACCCTATAAAATAGACCCAAACAAAAAAATTAAAAGTTTCTATCATTGGGTTGAAACCAAGAAACCTTTTTTTAAGACAAAGGCCATTCAAGGAAAGAAACCAAGGGCCATCATGAAGGACCCCTAAGAAATATTCCATACAGGGAAAAGAAAAATGAAAGAAACCATTCATTGTAGTAGTTACCTCAACCTAACCTGTAATCTTCCAAACCCAAAGGACCCATCTTTTGAAAGTATTAATATTGGGATGATTGCCGCATAATCTCCCAACCAAAGAGCTCTTAATCCAATCCAAAGACTCAAAAAGAAGAGAGTTAGGAATATTAATTTGAACATGTCCATCCTTGATAATATCAATGGAACTTCCATCTATAACATCACAATCATTATCTAACTACACGTTAGAAATTCTATACACCTTCTTCGTACAAAGCTCATACAACATGGTATGGTTTGAAGTAGGGACAACCATAGGAGAAAAATAAATAACAACTATAGGATCACTTGTACACCCACCCTATAATCCATCCTTTAAATGGGAAGATCAGAAGCCATAGCGTTCAAAACTAAAACAAAAATAGAAGGAACTTTAGTAGGTGAAGGAGAAAAAACACCTTACTCAACATTAGCAAGGAGAAGAAAAACCTTTTTGAGACTCATAAATGAAGCATTATTAAGGGGATTCTCAAAAAACCTCATAGTCTTACTCCTTTGTGCCTCTATATGGACCTTTCAAGAAGGATACTAAGAAGAAACTTTTCTTCCTTAGTGAGCCCTTCATAGACCCAAGAAACATCATCTAGAAAACAATCAATTGGATCACCATTTTAAAAAGAGAAAATATCTTACTCATCCCAACCATGTGCACACAAATCTTCCTCAAAAGAGATAGGAGCACCAACATCTTCTACAAGGGAATCTTCACCATCTGCAACATCTGAAGCAGATGAGCCAAACTTAGCTACCCCATATGAGATAGAAAACAACACCATCGACTTCATTCATCCCTTCAACTTCATTCTATCTTGTATCTCAAAGAAAATAGCATATGAATCATCATTGGTTGCTTCACCATCACCATCCCCAATGGATGAGGACGAGTGGCCTATAGCTAGGGTTTTGGGCACATAAGAATGCTCATGCTTTCTCTCCATTCAAAAGTTATGTATTTGATTTTGTTATATATGTTATAGTATATATATTTATATGTTAATACTCTATTTTCAAAATATCATATTATATTCTTTTTATATTTTAACTTTTACTAATATATATTTTTTAATCACTTTTTTAACTCTGTTTCAATCTTTTTTTAGCAATTTCTAACTTTAACTTTCCCATAATCATTGCACTCCTAGATATGAAAACAGTGATTGAGAAGTGGCAAAAAAATTCCATGAAAATCCAATAAAATTTCAAAACAAAAATATTTTTGATAAAATAAGGAGCATTTACAAGGTGTTGTACCCTTCACATAGAAAGCCCAAAGGGCCAAAAAGAAGCTAGTCCAAACTAGAACATGATCTAGGAGAAAAACAAAAAAAAACAATTGACTAACAACTATAGAACAACAAACAAGGATTAGACAACCCCAGAACTAGAGGGGACTAATCTGACTCCTTGAACCTCAGGCCACAAAGAAGGAACAAATTTGGGGAGTCCTTTCTTCTTCCTCAACACAACCAACTAGGAAGACTTGTAATCAAAATCCACCAAGTGAGGCGAGGGGAGTGGATCCATAATAGCCATCCCGAGCAATGAACCACCATACAGTGAGGGAGCTGACATCGAAGAAGAGGAGACATGAGCTATCAAAGGACTAGGAGAGTTATTCAATGAGTGATAGGAAGGTTCTGACTAAACAATGACAACAGATTGAGGCAACAAAGGTTTCACAAAAGGGATAGCCAGAAGAGGAGCCTAGAAAGACTCTGAATCCTTGGGATAAATAGTCAAGGTAGGGTTTCCCTCCTCAAAGGAACCATCCGAAGAGGGAGAGACAACCTTGAGGTGGTCCAAGAGAGAATTCTTCCACCAAGTAGCAGTGCCCTTGTGGTGAGCAAGAGGGAAACCAGGGGCTAGATGACCAATAGAAAAACATCTCCTACACCAAAAAGGGAACCCCTCATAGTTTGAAAATTGCTTCCAAGGTTTGTCCTCCACCATGAAGACCACATCACCATGGAGAGGTTTGGAGATTTCCAAATCGATTAAAATACAAGCCACCATAGTATGCCCAAGATCCCGAGACATAGAATCCACCTTCAAAAAGCTACCAATGGTGTTGCCAATAGCTTCAAAACAAGAATCCTCCCAAAACTAGAGAGGGAGATTTGGTAGTCGAACCCAAACTGGTTTGATATTCAGAGGCTCTGTAAGAGGATTGAAAGAGCTAGACCTAGACTAAATTAACAATGAATGAGGGTATGTGTAGGATCATCATGGAAAAAATAGGCCCTTAAGTGGCAAAAAATTTAAAAAAATCAGAGTTAGGCAACTTGACATAAAAATTTGAATAAGTTATCTATATTATTTCAAAAATATGTAAGAATAGAATTTGTAGAAAATTGAATGTCATTTCTAAACTACTAGGTTTTTTTTTTAAATCTATTTGGTGAAAATTTGAAATTTCAATTCGATGAGCCTTAAATTTCTGGGACAAAAATAAGTGTATCTTTACGACCACCCTAACCACAATAAAATAATAATATTTTTTTATAATATTTTAGACATAAGTAGAGGAATCATGTGTGGATGTGATGCATTTTTTAATTTTTTTTTCCAACTAAATAATTAATTATGATTTTTTTTTATTAAAAGTTTTAAAAATATAAAAAAATTGTATGTTTGACAACCTTAACTTGGTCAAAACTTCATGAAATTCATATATATATATATATATATATATATATATATATATATATATATATATATATATATATATATATATATATATATATATATATATATATATATATATATATATATATATATATATATATATATATATATATATATATATATATATATATATATATATATATATATATATATATATATATATATATATTAATCGATAGTATGTGAAGCGAGAATGTGATGCATGTTTGGATTCAAAATGTGATACCATTTGAAAGCTATAATTTTTTTTCAATCAACCTATCAATCAGGACTTTAGTCATAATTCAAATAGAAAATGAATAATAATTATTTAGTAAATTCAAATTAAAGCATAATTTATATTGGTGGAAAGTTGAGAATCTCCTTTAAAAACCCTTTTCATTTCATCAATTTTGGGTAAAAAAAAGTCCTCAGCCACAGACCCTAGAAATACCCATCATATTGCCACTTTTTGGCCCATCATGATTCTACACATACCCATGAATACCCCACATCCACACCCTATCCAACACTCTGTTATGATCCTCAAAGGAGGAAAACATTGCAAAGGAAAAACCTCTTACACTAGGCTAGAGGTCAATCTTCCGAGAAATAATAGGCTTCTAGGAAACAAAAACCCACTCATGGAGATCAGGGAGGGAGGTCCACAAGTTATTAAACCTATAGACCAAACTCTGACACACATAAAAAACCTCATTCTTAAAGCCACCTCGAGCCCACAAACCATAATAGGGGAGGTCCAAGAACAAGGAAATGGTCGACCCCTAGCTAGAGTAGGAGGAATCTGGGCATGAGCAGCATCAGAAAAATATTTTCATTTGCATTAGAAGGAACAGGAGGGCCCCCTACCACACAATCCCACACAACACTAGCAAAGGAAATGACAGGAGGAGAGGGAGGGCCCCCACCCACACAATCCTGCACCTCATCATCCATAGGAATTCCATCAAATAAAGGAGGCACACCAAGTAGAGGAAACTCACCGCTTTACGAAAGCCCTCTATCTGTGCAGAGATCCACTTGTTGCATGCGCAACAGAGAAATCCCACCCATTGTCATTTCAAAAGACCCTAATTCAAAACCAAAATGTTGTGGCGTGTTCTCACCTTAATTTTTTTAGCCAATGATATTAAAAAATAATAATTTCAAAATTAGAAAAGTACAAAATTGTGTATTTTACTTTAGGATAAAAGTACTTGAAGTTGCACATCACACTTTTGGCCAGCTTATCAACACAAGTGAATTTTAGTATTTATAGCTAAAAATCAATTTTGGTCAAACATATGATCTACTAAATTCTAAATAAGTTAAATATGTTTACAACTTTTCCAACTAAAATTGTTGGCTAAATGTATATTAGCACTGGACACTTTGAGGTCAATTTACTAAGAAAAGAAATTCTTTGAAAATTTTAATGTTTCAACAACTCCTACTCATATAAATAACAATTTTTTAAAAAATGTAAAAAATATTAGGTTGATTACCATGTCAAAAAAATACTAAAACTTATTAAAAAAAAAATTAAAAAATGTTTTATATAAATATTTAATAACAAGTTTAAAAGTTAGATTAGTGGCCATTTTCTTTATAAAAGTGTGACACAACTTTGTTAGAAGAAGTAGGATGCAACAAATATTAAGTCCATCTTATGTCCTTGTTAGAAATCAACCTTTTTTTGATAGGTAATTCCAACTACTATTTGCTCTTGAGAGCTCCTGATGTTGTGTTTTCTACTCCTGATAGCTCCTGAAGGAGCCTCCTCTTTTTAAATAGTTCTCTCATCACCTTTATATAGTTGGGCAGTGTTTCCAAAGTTTCAAACTCTCCTCTCCTGGTTGTGGTGGTAGTTTATTATTATTTATTTTATGGGGAGATTTTTTCCTCATGAGTTTTTAATGCTTATGGACTATTTAATATTTTTGTTTGATAATTATTTTTTCCCCTGATGTGAAAGTAATTAACTTATGAAATTTATTTCTCACTTGATGTGAAAAGAAAATTACTCAAGGTGTAATTAATGACTTATATTTTTCACTGCTTTTGCTTGCTAGAAAAGCTTTCTTCGTAAGAGTTGTTTTAATTTCTCATAGTTGGCTTCTACGATGAATTTAATTGTAATTAATGTCCAGAAAATTTTATGAACAATTTTGTATGATATTTTCACATAGAAAAAATTGAAGAGGAAGAATGAATATTTTTAGTTGAAGAGTAGAAAAATGTTTTTCAATTGTGTGTGCAGTTGTAGCTGGTGTTTAATTTTTTTGGGTTAAGTATATATGAAAATATGGGTTGTTATTATGTTGTTTCTGTTTTAGTTTCTTTATTTTCCCCTATCTTTGGCCCTCATTTGCTATCAAAGCAAAAGGAACCTTTATTTTTCTATTTTGTTTGAAGTCATGGCCTCCACTTCTGTTGCATCCTTGTCCAATTTGTAAACCCTTATGTTTACAATCAAGAATTATTATTATTGGTCTTTAAACATGAAATCCCTCTTAGTCTCAAGAAATTTGGGAAATTGTTGAGAATGGTTATGTGGAGCCAATAGAACAAATATCATATAATGCACTCACACAAGCTAAGAAAGATGCCTTGAAAGATCAAAGGAAGAATGATGGAAAAGCATTATTCTATATCCACCAAGAAATGTATGAGATCATACTCCCAAGAGTAGCAACAATAAAGCAAGTGAAAGAGGCATGTGATACACTCCAACTTACTTACCAAGGTATGCACAAAGTAAAGGCTGGTAAGTTACAACTTTGTAGAAGAGAGTTTGAAAATTTAGCAATGAAAAACTTAGAGTTAGTAGACTCCTTTACTCATGTTGTTGGTTTAACTAATCAAATTAAATCACATGGAGAGGTCATAGAGAACAAGAAAATTGTTGAGAAAGTTCTTAGAAGTCTGCCTACTAAATTTGATAATCTTGTTGTGACTTTCGAGGAAACTAAATATTTGTGTTAGTTTACTGTTGATGAGCTTCATGCTTCTCTTATCAATCATGAATCTAGACTAAATAGGTCAAATATGTCATTGGAAAATTATTTTTCATCTCAATTATATGTATCTCATGGAAGAGGACAACAAAGATTCAGTCCTAGAGATGGACAGAGAAATTCACCTAGAGGTGGACGTAATAACAACTTTACAAATAGTGTTGTGTAACGCCCGTCGTGCAAACCCCAGAGAACACACACATAGCAAATAATTTTTTTAAAAAAAATACAATTAAACATGCAAGAAACATTAACCATAATCACATAACACATTACATTACACTATTACGCTTAGCTCTCTGGGGCACACGAGGTTACTTCACAAACAACTAACAATGAAAGTAAAAGATAACAACATAACTATTAATATTATAAACCATGAATAAGAATACATCCAATAACCAAGAGCGAGAATATTAATACATCACATAATACAATCATAATGAATCTCTTTTAACAAATTACAATTGATACTAACTATTACATCATTTTAATATTACATTACAAGCTCTTGATTAATAATTACATTAAATTTCCCAAACGTGTGGGATAATATAAATACAATGAAATCTGAATTACAAAGGAACAATGGTGCAACACCAACTACAGAAATGCAGAGAAGATAGACTACTGATGGGGAACCCAATGGGTGAGGAGCAGATTCCACCCAACCATGTGAATTATAAATAACTCACCCCCCGTGCTCAGAGGTGACAAGGAAGAGAACCCGACCATGAATGTCAAACTGACTCCAAGAACAACATAGTACAAATACAAACTCAAGGTATACGATAAAATAACCATCAACGTTCACAAATCAAACATAACCAGATAAAGCTATGAAACTCACCACAATTAAGTAAAGCATTATCAATTAAACAAGTAACTAAATAACAACCATAAATCAAATTCACAAGAATCAAATACAACATAAAGTTTACTATTCTAGAGGCAACAAAAAAAAACTAAGTACAAGGGTGTCTAGTCGAGAGTTTCAACGCTTAGCTCTCCCTAAGACCCCTAACATAAACCAAAATATGGCAAGGGTTGTACCTTCAAGTATAAGACATATAACACAAAACAAGACATGTGAGGCAAATCCATCTCACGATAACTCAAGTTACAGTGACCACTATTCTCGTACAACCCTTCCAAAATTTAATGCTAAAAAACATGTAATATTCAAATCCCAAAAGTACAAGAATAAACGTCCAAGAAAATAAATCATGCCTCTGGAGAAGACCAAGTTTAATAATAACTAAAATTGAACTCACAATTTACAACGGGGTTCCTGAATCGAAAGGAAAGCCAACAATGATTAAAATGGAAAAATAAACCACTCCAAAGGGTTTCAAGTTCAAAATAACATAACTAGCAACACATTTAATCCTATCTCAAAATCTCTAATCCTACAAAGAATTCTATGAAATAAAATACAAATGATAAATAATTTCTCCTTTTTTAATAATTAACAAAACTATGATTTCCATTTTTCGAACCATACAACCTATATTGTGCTTCTCTATTTCTATCTAATCAACACCATTTAAATCCCTAATTTTCTTACAATCATAAGAAAGATTTCAATATATCTTTTATAAATATAATATATATATATAAATATATACACACCTATGTATATATCATAGTATATATATACACAAATGTATTTATACATATATATTTAAATTACACTGATATTTTAAACAAATTACATTAAATATATATACATAAAAAAAATCTCATTATTTATTTCCTAAAATTAAAAAACATATAATAACAAAATATTTTATTAATTTATATTCAAAATTTTTGAATTACATATATATAATGAAACATAAATAAATAAATAAATAAATATGTATATATATAAATAACTACATATATATAAAAAAATAAAATATATTAAAATTAAATTAAATTAAATTAAAAACAAACTTCACAAAAACAATGGGTGTCATTGGGGAATTTGTAGATCCCCGACCTGCTTGTCACGTGATCCATATGGCTTGTTGATGTGATCACACTTGGCCCAATGGGTGGGGGGCTGAGTCATCTCCCTCCCCATTAACATTTTAATTCCAAATTTTTTTTTTTTAATAAAATTTCTTTTATAAATTTTTTTTATATATTTTTTTTAAAATCACGGAAATCCAATATTAATAAAAAAATCATGACCAGTTAGAGCTGACCCTATTAGAGCCCTTTTAGGTTTTATACGAAAATCAATATATTTTTATTTTTAAATACATATTATAAATCTATATAAATATATATATAATTATAAACAATTACAGAGAACACAATTTTCTGAACAGCATATTTTTACAGTATAAATATATTTATGACTATTAAAATAATATTTCAAAACCATCCAAAATACGAAGATTAATTTCTTTTCCCACAAAAAAAATAAAAGAGAGAAATAGGGCATAACTAAACGAAATTCAAAAAGTTTCTTTTCAATTTGTTTGCAAAACCTGATTTCTAAATTCAACATGAATTTTTGTTTTTAAAGAAGACCTATTTGTTTATTGATTTTCTAATCTCAAAGAAATCATTTAAATCTAAATCACAGAACGATTTTCTTTTTCAAACAGAGATTGATACTAAAACACCTCTTTACTTCTTTTACAGATTTAAAACCATTAAGAGAAGAGAGTGGAACATGGAGTCATGCGCTCTCGGGGATCCGATGAAGCTAGTTTCCGACGGCCTTTATGAAGAGCTCCTCTTTCCTGCTTCGAATCTCCTCTGAGTAACCATGCTCGAACTCGAATTTGATCCTTTGTTCAAAAGACTCTCCAAAATAACCAGTAACAGATTCCCAGTCCCTTTCTAGAACTCTCCTCCCAAAATATAGCCAAAGATTCAAAAATAACATAAACAATAACTTGTGCAACTCTGTAACACTAATCCTCTCTTTGTGTGAGAAAAAACTCCCAAAATTCCTAATTAAATAAAAGATATTCCAATTTCTTCCCAAAAACTCTAAAAAAATCATAAATAAAAGAAATTCTATTTTTTTAAAAGCAAGTTTTTCAGTCAGATCTGAGTTCTCATTCGTTCTCACAACTTTTTCATTCTTTTATTTATTTATTTTTCTATTTTCAATACTTTTTGTTTTAATTTTTGTTTTTACAACTTTACTTGCAAAGCACATTATCTAATTAATTTAAATAATTTATTCTAACAATTATCCTCAACAAGATAATTAATTAAAATAATAAACACCATTTAATATTTAATTAACATTTAATAAAATACATGACTTTTAAAACATTTAAATATTTAATACAATTAAATTCTAACATTAAAATTAATAATCATTTCAATCATTTAAATAAAATAAATCATAACTTATAAAATGCCACCTTAATAAAATACGACAAAACACAAAACACAAACCACAAATAACGACAATTAGAAAAAAAGAACAATACCAATCAACAAGATGGTCTGACATCATGGGATGGAATGACTTCATTGCCACCTTTGTTTCAACATTTAACCGTTGGGCTATTGGTGCTCGCCCTGTCCTGCCGAAGCAGGTGGAATGGAGACTATGTACCTGCAATCCCTGCATATAAACAATGTTGTGCACACAATATATCTATTTAAATACAAGCACCTCGTGAGAAGGAATCTCATCATAGCAGGACACTCGTGAACGAGTGATGCTACGCCATCCCCTCACCATAACCACCTAATACTGCATCTATATAAAAGTATCACCAATTAAATGCAATCATAATGTAATATCATACTCACAAAAATACCATTAGAAGTTCTTGTCCCATCTTCCTCTTTTGATTTCTTAGCCAGACTACCTGCACATCCCAGGTGAGAATGGAGGGGTACTACATCCTCCCCCCCTAAAACTCAACTTACTCCTAGAAGTCACATGGCTCAAAATGGAAACATAACCACATTAGTACCAAAATTTCTCTAATCTATAATTGATGTACACCCTCTTTCTGAATTATTACAATTAGAATCATTATCCGGCTTCACATTTAAAAATAATATCTTCTTAACTACTTTTATTTATAAATCCTTACATCTCTTACAATAACATACTTGGTTTCAACATTAATAACAAAGCAAGTACTCCTATTAACTCAATTTTCCATTTACACAACAAACATCTTCAAAATATCATAGAAGGAAAACACATCAAATGATTACTTGAAATTAACAAAAATACACACCATATCATGTTTCAGTAACATATTTTAAGTCACAATTTACGATTCTCAATAATATGCAATCTATTTTATACCACAGAGTCACAATATACCCACATTTAAGACAACATGGTTACCCCTCTTTTACATCAATAGGCACAAAATATAAGAAATATTCTTCTAACACATACATACATAGTCACATCACTGGGAACTACACAACACAAGGCTACACAAGGGTCCATCTGGACACCAGAAAGTAGCATACTAAACCACAATACAAAATCCATGAGCTAAGAGCCAAAATCCATCTCACATAAACCATACCTCACACTCAGTGGCTTGACGGTGTTAGGCCACACACACATGGCGAGACCATCCAAACAAGACCACTATGACCCATCTCTTGTTGTACAAGGTGGTTAGCCTCCAGGAGATGGTCATCACACATAGGTGGGTAGTGGATCCTAGCTATGTAATAGCCTCACATACCCCCATCCTCAAGGTTCCCTGCATCTACTTCCTTGTATACACTCACCAAGTCTGCCTCATACGTCCTTGGAGAGGAATCACAATACAACATATGGCCAACCTAAAAAACAATAAGGATAAACTAGTTTAGCCACCAAATTCATAAAACAAACATCAAATAAGATTCAATTTCAATAGTAAAGCAAGAAATGTGTGCAATGTCAGCACTAAATCAAATGTAACCACAAGGGCTACGAGAGAATAAGTCATAAAGTGTGGCTAAATCATTACAATCAAACATAAACAAAATGTCAGCCTTTAAGGTCAATTTAAAATCATCAACAATCATAAAGGAAGTCCTCAATCTTGAAAATTGCACAATACAACACTGTGTGACTAGATACTAGCCACCAAACAAGGAAGGAGGGAACATCGTACGACTATAAAAATAGCCCTCATGTGGTGCAGAGTGAGCATGCCATCCACATGACCCATAGTGTGCTCCTCGACTACACCCTACCTCGTTTCATCATGCGACATGGACTAGCCAAGTGGCCCATACACTCCTTGGTTGCCCGCATAGGATGTGCACTTCGGCCTCCATCCCGCATCGCATCGCAGTGTGGCATGGTCATACACCAGCCAGAGAAGGCATGCACTGGTCGTATGCCACATGGCAGTGTGTCTGTGGCTCTGTGGAAGTAGGCACGTGCTAGACACACCCCACATAGTGATATCTCATGGAGAAGGCACACATAGGTACTCGCCGTCGCCAGAGGTATACATGGCTAGGACCTACCCATATGCTAACCGACACATACACTGTCAAAAGAAAACATGAGTATCCCTCTACAAGTGTGTGAGGCCCCATTACACTCATCACACAAATAGGCTATCATAACACAATCTCATCGTGCACCTTCACGTGTCTATGCACGTGGCATCGTGTCCTCGAGCCCGGCTCGCTACCATCAACAACATGACATTATCACTGGTACTGTGTTGGAACATCAGTGGGTGTGGCATCGTATCCGTTGCATCATGTCGGAACACATGCAGATACGGTCTATATAATGTATATAAGAATATATCAATATGGGGCTACCTGAGCTTCACCTCTCATATAGACAAGGTTGACTCCCTAATGCCAACTCAACGTCCCTATGGACGGCTAGGCATGCACTAACAAACCAATGCTGCTATGCTCAAAACTATGGGGTTCAGGCTAGCACATATAGATCAAGTACCCTAATCCATCATAAGGGGAAGTAGTGAGTACATTTCCTCAGGATCGGTTGAGTTAAGACTACTCTGCGTCGCAATATGCGTACGCTACACACTCCGCCCAAGGAACTTTGTGGCTGTTACTACCCCTTCACAGATTGAGGGACTAGAGAACCAAAATAAAAGAATCTATGAAACTATCTTTTGGCTACTCATATATAAATTTCAACCACACGTGGGTTGGCCCTCAATCAAGTAACAGACATGCAACACATGAATGGTATGGTTATTTCCACACCAAGGAAAACAACAGTTTCCCCATGGATGGGTACATAGTATCAGCATCGCATGGCACACAAGGCAAGCACAAGTTTAATACAACACACAAACATTGCATAGATATTGGTTTCCACAAAACAAGTACATTCATACCTACTATTATAGAAAACAAATTTTCCCTATTCTCATATGCACATACATGATTGATACCGCATATCAAAAAAAAGTACTCCCAACATCCTCCATACTTTTCTTCTAAAATTATAAACTCTTTAATCACTTTTACAATTCCTTAAATATCAAGATTATCCTCTTCCTCAAGTTCAAAGATCAATTTTATCAACTCCCTTAAAGCTAGAATTAATACCATAAGCCTAAACAATTCTCACCCGCTTTCTCCTAGACAAACATACTCTATTTTTTTATCACATAAT
Organism: Sequoia sempervirens; assembly: GCA_007258455.2. Lineage (NCBI taxonomy): Eukaryota > Viridiplantae > Streptophyta > Pinopsida > Cupressales > Cupressaceae > Sequoia > Sequoia sempervirens. The sequence continues at coordinate 17,218 of VDFB02336587.1, forward strand.
AATCTTCTTGATTCACAAAAAAAATATTTTTATCACCATTTACTACATCATACACTTTACGAGAGATAAACATCAATGTCTTTCAATTATAGAATTCCTATTTGCTTCCCTCATTCATAATAATACACGCATAAAGAAACTTTTATTTTCATGTCATGAAACAACATTTTACCCAAGTTATTGCAGGGGAGAGTGCACTTAACATAGAAACACATCATATACATGTCAAAATGCATTGTCTTTCAACACAAAACATTACCTTTTATTTACATACTAGATTCAATAACAATTAAGAAGAATCGTCAATCAATTACAGACCACAATACATCAATTTTGTATTAATTCAAGATTTCATTAAATGAACATACATCATCACATTTTCTCCTAAGGTAAAACATTTATTTGATCAACACAAGGACTTTAAACACCATCCAAGTACAACACTTTTATAAAATCAAAATATTTAATTTTTTTTTTACTTCATGAAAATACCTAGGAGATTGTTTTACCCATACCCCTAATCACACTCATACAATGCAACATTCTTACCACACTTCTAGCACTCTACGAACTTCAATTCTATAAGGTTTTTCCCTATACACTGGTGCAAATAATATATGATCAACTTCACCTATGAATTTATACTTATGAAGAAAATTTTGAAAACTCAAATTTATTCCTAAACTTGTTATGCACAACTTCCTTTCATAAAACTTAAAATTAACAAGCATATATAAGAATTTAATAACCAATGTACTCCTAGAGCATTCCCTTAAAACTTATGCATCCAAGAACACAAGGAGATAGAAGAAGTGATTTCTTTGCAAGGCACACACTAAGAAAAAAGTTTGTTAAATTAGTTTTTTTTTTTGAAGATTCACCCTAAACAATATTTCATATGTGTTACATGATCAAGTCACTCACTTGCACCAATCGTAAAGGAACCATCATAATTATTTTAACGAATCACTACTTGACAGTATGAT
>VDFB02336589.1:0-34047 GCA_007258455.2 Sequoia sempervirens
AAAGATGAAAAGGGACGCCTAAAAGAAGTCAAAGGTCATTTGTTGACTAAAGTCAAAAGCTTTTTGAGTTAAAGTTGGCTAAAACGCTCCGCGATTGGTGGAAATCACCTTTTTAACTTCAGATCAAACTCAAATCACCTTTTTAGCTTGTGTTAGGTCCCCAAATTTGTGGATCTGAAGCTCAAACATATATAGTCAAGGAGATGGCGTCCCCTTTTCATTATTTCATTGCAGATTCAAAGATAAAAACAGCCACAAGCTCTCAAGGACGCCATTGAAGATCTGAAGGAGGTTTTCATCCGTTCTTCATTTTTATTTGCAGATCTGAAGCAGGAAAGGATTGCCATTTTGAGGATTGGATCAGAGATAGTTTTTTTTGAAGATTAGATAAAACTTCCAATCACAACCTATCTTTTCCTCTCTTCTTGTCTTAGGTTTTCTTGCCTTCGGCCGAGAAAAAGCAGCGAGACCACATCGGATCGATCAAGGTGATTGACATCATTTCGAGAAACCCATACTAAACCAAATTTTTCCAAAATCGGCAAACTTAACACCCTATTTTGGGGAGTTTTAGAAAAAAGTTTGATCAAATTAGAGGCTGGGTTTGTTACGGCGGCTGACACGAACAAAACCCATGTGCCAGATTTTTTCCGGAAAAATACTTCTCGGCAGGGCACTATTTTTAAGGGTTTCCGAAAATCATCTGAACTAGGTCAAGCTTACAGTCAATCTTCAAGTTTTTCAGGATGCAGTACTCCCAGGTGCAATACGAGACCAAAACGGTCTTACTCCATGATTACCTGAAAACAGTTGACACAAATCTACACCAAGTAAATCCAGTGGTCGATTTGGAGCAGTTAGAAGGCATGAATCAAATAACACTGCAGAATATCGAAGAATCCGGATTGCTGCAGGCCGCATCAATTCCCATCACACTACAAAGCGTAGAGCTCGTAATCACTTGTATCAAGCATTACAACCCTACCACCAGAGAAATCAGAGCAGCAGATGGAAGAATTGTTTGCAGTTTAAAGCCTCAGGATATCGAAAGATGTTTTGATATTCCCTCACATCCTAACAGCAAAGTCATATCATTGACGGAATGTGAGAAAGCTTTTGAGACGGCTAAGGACAAATGTCAAAGGATAATGGCCGAAAAATGGCTGAAAGTGACAAAGGCAAGCTTGCCTAAGTTGTTGGGGCGAGGAGAATGTAAAGACGAGTACGCAGTGTTAATCACTCTACTCAACAGAGTCACTGGAGAAGAAGATGGTCGTCAATTCCAGCCATGGATGTACTATGTCATCGCTAAAATCATTGGCAGGAGGGAATACTATGACTGGGCCACTTTGATCAGTGACACACTCCACCGACAAATCACTGGGTATCTGGAAGCTCATAGGTTCCACATGTGCTCTTACCTAGTATACCTAATAGCCTTCCAAGGCGATTTTAGGTTATTGAACAATGTGGGAACCTTAGGTGTGCAGAAGGTTCACGAGTATTTCACACGTCTTGAGTTTACTCAAGCGGAAAGACACTTCAAGAAGACAAGTGATCACTTCACCATGCACATAGTTCGTGAGCTTAACCATGAGATGCACGTGCGTATTTCACAGACAGCCAGAGAGGCAATGGCGGATTGGGCAGATTGGTTTATCCAATTTCCTACATTCTCCTACATACGCGTGTATGGCTACATTGGCCACCCCGCCATGCTACCAAGACACCCTTCGATAGGGTAGTTTTCATGGAGTTCCTGAGACAGTTGTCCGAGGTTCATGTCCACTTGCGCTTGAAGAGGAAGACAGCTGTTAACTTTCCCGTTGAAATGGGACTATATAGATGTGGATTCGCGGCGGATGCAAAGATGATGGGTCAAGAAACAAGGAGGTTCAACCTCAAATATCTCATCGATAGAAGATCCTATGATCCCAGAGGACTCTATGCAGCACACCTCGAGCAACACTCGTCACATAAGTCTTCTATGGAAGATTATTGGGTGAATTGTAAAGACGAGTATGAAGTGCGAAGAAGGAACTACAGCAGATTCAGACTCCCACAGATTGCTGATTTCATGTCAGCAGACATTGAGGGCCTGTCAGATGATGAAGGGGAAGTCATTCTCCCCACATTCTTCGCAGATTCAGTTGACTCCCAACCGCTCCCGAGAGTGGATTGGTATGCCAAAGAGGATACATCTATAGAAGAAAGAACGAGTAGAGTGGTTAGAAATAGCCAACTCTATCTCGACAGCAAGAAATCAAGGAAGGTGATACCTCACAGAACAGAGCCGCCACAGGTTCAGTCTACACCACCTTCCACTTCAAGAAGGAAACCTAGACAAAAGCAATGGTGCAATCCTCCCCAAGGGATGAGGATGTCAAAACCTAGAACACAGAGGACACCAGTGGAGAAAGCCACACATAGTCCTGAAATAATCACGGGTATTGCTGCCCCAGAACAAAGAGTAGAGACTGCTACCCCTGATTCAGCAGAAGTTATCACGGAGGAACCAGCAGCAGTAGTTGTTGAAGAACCAGTGGCTGAACCAATGGCGGAAGCAACAACAGTAGAAGCAGCAGCAGAAACGGTGCCTGCTATGGAAACAGAGCCGCCCATATCACCAGTATCACAGCGAACACAGGTCCTCATCGACTTGGATTCGCCACCGAGAGACATTACTCCAGCACAGCCTCACACATCTAGCGTTCAAGGGCCTCACGTCCTTCCTAGTGAAGTTCGCCGAGATTCTATTTGGCTCGAAGGTTTCCTAGGAAGGAAGAGGGAAAAACCCTCATATGAGCTTGACTTTACCGAATTCGACCACGTCCCACAAGACACGTCGGCGAAGAAGTTAAAGAAGCAAGTTCACATAGAAAGGAATGCAGAATGTGAGATCATCATAGAGACTGCCGCTCCACCAGTAGAGAAAAGCATACACGAGGTTCAAGTAGAGGACTACACTTTGTCTCAACTTAACCTCGGGAAGACTACACGACAGGTGGAGGCGGATCTTCTCGGAATAGCTTCGGTGAGCGCACAAGAAAGGATGGCCAAGGATGGTAAAGAAAAGGCAGCCTTAAAGGCTGAAAATCAGAAACTGAGGTCTTACATCACCAGCTTGATACATGGCACACCCAACGTCTCAGCCCTACCGGCAGGACTACTAGATCTCCCCGCCGAACAAAATCATCGGCAATTGTTAACATTCGGCAAACACTTGAGAAATCAGGTGGAAGAGTTTGTTCTCAAGGGTAGATGCGTACTGGCGAACCTATACCAGTTACGGGATAGAGCACATGAACTTCGTGTGGAGATCCAGCAGTCGGAACAAAGGATTGCAGAAAAGAGGCTTGAAGACGAAAGTACAATTGCAGATTTGCAATTAGCATATCAATCAGTATACTCTGAGGAAAACAAGCAACATCTTTTTGCTTGTAAAGAACAATTGGCGTACAAGGTGAAAGCCTACGACGCTCATTCAGTAGAGATGATTGATTACAGAAGGGTGGTTGCCACTATTATCAACTTCGCAAGAATGTTGGTAATATCTTTCCCTTGCATGGAATATCAGCGTGAGGGAGGAGAATACGTCGAGTTGGTAACTGTACAGAACCAGTTCAGGGATGTCATCCGCAATACCTTTCTTGACGATCCAGAGGGTTGTAAGCTGCAAGGTAGCAGCTTTATCGACCAAGTTAGAAGAGGCAGCATCTCAATGCATTGACTTCGGAAATCAGCTCACAACGGGTGAGGTCATGCTCCGACGCCACGTCATCATCCTACAGAGCATTAACTCCCCAGAAGCCGATGAAGTCAATCAATGGATTGAGACACTGCTGATTAGTGGCGAGCTATAAATGCACCAGAGAAGGACGCCATACACCCTCCAAGTGGCATTCATGAGACTTGAGTTGACTTGACGCTTCTTTCCAAGTCAACTCGAGATGCTATTAAATGTAGTTGGAGTTAACTTGATGCTTCTTTCCAAGTTTAACTCCACTTTCCTTAAATCATGCATTGTCAGATCCCACTAATTAAGGATGTCTAATTGACTTCCACGATTTGTGGATCTTAGATCTCCACCAAATGTGGATGTCTATTTTGGAGGATATTTTACATTTAAGTTCACCTTTGTTTTGCTTTTACCAATCAAGTAGTTTCAGCCACTCTTTGTTGACTTTCGCTAATCAAGTAGCTTTCAGCTTAATCGCTTGTCTCCCTATTTAGGAATAAATCTTGCCATTGATTGGCAAGAACTCATTTCGTTAACTCAAGGAGATTTTGGGGTTGCCCACTCCTTTGAGTTCTATAAATAAGAGCCTTGGGCTCATTATTTGTTTAACCTTTACTTGCTATGCAAAATTGCTGCGCCATTGTTGCCAACACTTTGAAAGCGAATATTTGTTCACTCTTGGATGAGAGTTCGTTGGATGATTGTAATTGTGCATGATTTCGTGCCTTTGCTTTCCCAACTTTTGTAGTTCGTTGATAAAGCATTGAAGAAGAATATCAGAAGGCGCTTGCATTTTGATCATCTTATTTGAGTTATGTCTACGTCCTGTGTTTAATAGCTTGTTGTCTCATTTCCCTCCTCGGATAGGAGTCCCTCCTCCTTGGATATTTGTTATTGACAGTTGTCGTTTGATGTTGTTTAATGTATTGACTTCCAAGCTATACTTCGGATAGGAGTCCCTCCTCCTTAGCAAGCTCGTTGGCCAAGGCATCGTGATTTTGTTGTTTCTAGTAAACTATTTCTTAAGCTCATACCTCGGATAGGAGTCCCTCCTCCTTGGCAGATCTCAGATCTAGTTTACCGTGTAGAGTGTTTGCTTGTACCAACCTTATCCCGGTGTATACCCGAGAGTTCAGAGCCTCGGTCATATCCTCTGGAGACGGCGAATTCAAGTGATCCAACCATCCCATTCCCGCTCCTTTACCCTCATGCTCTGTTCATCTTGAAGGTATTGGATAGATAGAAGCTAGTTAGTCGTAGTTAGATCTGCAGAAACCAGAGAAAAGCTTAGCTACGGCGCATTGTGTTTGTGCACCCTTGTGTCCTGCCGCTGAAGCATAAAAAGATAGGAATTTAGTTAAACATTTCCCTTAACGCATTGCTCCCAGCAGAGAGGGACTTCTCTCTTTAAATAACGAAGAAGTGTTGCAAAACATTTGAAATAGCTGAACGTTTACAATCAGCACTGTGAGGTGCTAATTTAAACGCCAACAATGAGTAGAGGTTCCACTCAATTCCTCCCGACCAAGAGAGGAATGGGCCATGGAGGGGTGGTTGGATTAGGGTCCCACTCAAGTCCCGCCGGACCAAGGAAGGGATGGGCCATGGAGGGTGGTAGAACCGTAACCGCTTATAAGCTCTGCTGGCTTCCTCCAATAGGCTAAGTGTTTTCTTAGTATATAATAGTTACATTTGTGATCAATCAATGGATATGATACCATGATGTTAATGCTAACAATATGTGTGCGTGTATGTTGGATTGTTGTTCATGTGGTGAATGCAGGTTCCAATCTCGAATCACTTCGTTAGAAGGGATACTTAATTGAGAAGTTGAAACCCTAACCCTAATTGGCAAACAATAAGTGAAGGTTAGGGAAAATTAGGATAGAGGACATTACAGTGGTATTAGAGCATAATCCTGCCATCCTGTGAAAACAATAGTTAATGCAAACTTACCAAAGAAGGAACTCTAGGCAAAACAACACCATGAGTGAGCAAATGAGCAACAAAATAAGAACATTCATGGAACAAACCACCCAAGCACTCAGGGACCTAAATGAAAGAACCACCCAAACACTCTTAGAATAAAATGAGAGGAACGAAAGAACCACACAACTTCTCCTCCAAGCCATCCTAAATATGAATAACAACAATGAAAGGGAGACACATTCTAATCATTCCAAAAAAAATAACCTCATCTCCCCAAAAGCAACCAACTCTAGACCCACAAGACCGTCCTTCTTACCTAGGGAAGAGCACATGGAAGAAGGGGAGACAAACGAACCCCCCATAGATAATGTGGATGAGATTGCAACAACCTACTATAGACTTGACCCCGAAATTATTGTGATGCCAAGTTAAGGACTGCCCCAAAGAGGGAAAGAAATAATCAACACGACAAAGACCTCAAGAGTAGAGTGAGTAAGCTAACCCTTCCTAATCTCGATGGAGAAGGAAAAACCACGGCACGCTCGTGGGTCCAAAAATTGGACACGTATCTATCACCAAGTCCAATGACCGAGGAGAATGCCATTAAGTTCGCTGTGCTACATCTAATAGGGATGGCCCATGAATGTTGGCACCACGGTCTCATTACCCAAGGCCACCAACACGTAATCACCTATGATGATTTCACCTAGAGGCTAATCAAAAGTTGACCAAAAGCATTCCGAGTGGTACTTTAAAGAACTCACCTGAGTAAGACAACATGGAACTATAGAGAGCTATGCCACCGAATTTCAAAAACTAGCTGTCATGGTACCTAATCTCTCAAGAGAGACTTACCTACTTGTTCGTGGAAGGATTAAGGGGATCCATCAAGAGCATGGTGGGTGCATTAGAGCCCACCAACTTGGATGAAGCAATTCAAAAGGATATGAAATTCGAGGATAACCTACCAAGAGACAAACCGAAGAACTCTACTACATCGTCCAAACCCCCTCACAGAGAGGAAAGACCTAAAAGGGAGGGTTTACTAAGGACATGTTCTTACTGTAATGGGAAGCGAGATCGGGATCATATGCGTCAAGCAATGGAAGATTTAAAGAGGAAGGGGTTATGTTTCTCATGTCATGGACCATGGGGACCTAACCATAAGTGTAAAGGCTGTGCCCACAAAATAGAAGCAACCCCTAAAGGAGAAAGCCAAGAACACCCCAACAAGAAACCAAGGTATGATAAAGGAGATCTCAAAAGTATCCAATCGAAAGAAGAGAAGATAGATAAAAACCGGAGCTTCGTGGAGGAGCCAATCTAGTAGCTACGTCACCCTTACACCCAAAAGGATCTAAGGTTTCCTTATCAAGTGAACAAAAACTTAAATCTTCTCCTTAAGTTCGGGCATTAAAGTTAAGAGATATACATGACATTAAAAAGGGTTTGCTTGAGGGCAAGCAAATTGAGAGGGGAGGATTGTCATGTCCCCTAAATTAGAACATGTTCAAATGCAAAGAATAAGATCCAATGAATATTAAAATATAGATAATCTCAATATTGCTATCATAATTATCTAAGATAATGTTATAATTATAATGTCAAATAAATTAACATTACTATTATCATTTTTATATGATATGATAATTAATGTAAAATTAACAACTAAATTCAAATAAACATCAGGATATGAATACAGGTAATTGCAATTTTTGATTAACATAGATAATAGGTTATCATAAGAATTATAATAAACAATTAATAATACTAATCGAAGATAGCATAATGATAACAGTGACGGAAGGGATCAGCCACCTTCATTATCGCAGCCACCAAACAAATAAACCGATGCCCATAATATTTGACTTTCATTCGGGCCCCTTGAAGCGATATTGAATTAGCATTCTTAACCATTTTTGGATTTGCATGGGGCGATAAAGAAACTATGATTAATCCTTAAGGCAGTTAGTAACAATATTTGTAAGGGGGCATGTGGAGAAAGATGTGACTCCTCACTACCCCCCTTCGAATGATATAAGGAGATGATTGGGAGGATAGAAATTGAGGAAGTAGAAAATAGAGAAAGATAAGAAAAAACAGAACAATCATAAAGGAATTCGATACCGCCTAGAGAAGTCTAAACCCCCGTCAAGTGAGAGATACTCACTTAGCCATTAACAATTTGGTCTCTCAGCTTAAAACCACTTAATCAGTAAAATGATATGATTCTGATTGTGTATTCTATGTGCATTAATGACTTCCACCTGTCTATGCAATATGATTTATAACTGCCTTCTATATGCAAGCAGATTACTGCATTGCCTGGATAACATGGTCGATCTGAATTCCTACTCAGAATTGCTTTTAAATCTGTGATCTGACCTTGTGTGACTCGACCTGGCTATGGCAGCAACTTAATATAGAGATGGATCATTACATTCTTAACAAACAATCTAATACATATGTGGAGACTAATTGAGACACAGTTTGATTAGTTCTGATTACTAAATTTATTTGATTGCATTTAGAATTTTAGCATGACAGCCTCTTAAAAGTAAATACATTTCCAACATTATCATCTGATTTCCAGCAATAAGGAATTTATGCCTATGTGTGAAAGGTTCTTTCTTATTTCTGAATGCATGAACAATTGGATTATAAGTAGAATGATCTTCATAGTATTGTCACTATCATTCTAGGATTAGATTTTGATGTTGAAATTAAAGAAGTAAGGATATGTGCTAGTATATGCTGATTGCCTAATGATTGTTTGACTGTTTGAAAACCTGCTCGGAGGAAGGGCCTAAGAAAAGTGGTACAGCCTAGAGGCCTCACTTAAGATCTGCCCAATCCGAAGGTAAGGACGGGCCATGGATGAGTGGAAGAGTCCACTTAAGATCTGCCTGATCCAAGGCAAGGATAGGCCATGGATGAGTAGAGGTTCCACTCAAGTCCGCCCGGACCAAGAGAGGAATGGGCCATGGAGGGGTGGTTGGCTTAGGGTCCCACTCAAGTCCGCCCGGACCAAGGAAGGGATGGGCCATGGAGGAGTGGTAGAACCAGAACCGCTTATAAGCTCCATTGGCTTCCTCCAGTAGGTGAAGTGTTTTCTTAGTATATAATAGTTACATTTGTGATCAATCAATGAATATGATACCATGATGTTAATGCTAACAATATGTGTGCGTGTATGTTGGATTGTTGTTCATGTGGTGAAAGCAAGTTCCAATCTTGAATCACTTCGTTAGAAGAGATACTTAATTGAGAAGTTGAAACCCTAACCCTAATTAGTAAACAATAAGCAAAGGCTAGGGCAAATTAGGACAGAGGACATTACATTCTTGATGTAACATATCTTGACTAATTGGAAAGCTGAAATTGGATTATATGGCTATAGTAGAAGCAAGAAAGATTGGATTATCATTGGATGACATTGATGTTGCAAATGAGTCATTGCCATCTAATAGCGGGGCGGAGCCATAGGTGCAACCTTTTAGGCCGAGTAAGAGTTGTAGTTGAGTGCAATGACTAACCCTCTCCTCTTCTATTTTTTACTAGAACAAGGAAGAGGAAATTGTAAAATCTTGTAATTTGTAACTTGCTTAGATATTGAATTTATGATGATTTCAAAGACAATCATAATAAATTCATAATAGTTATTAGCTAGCTACTGTATCCACATGATGATGGGATTGTGTACTCTATTTGTATTCAAATCTAATAGAAAACACTTCCCCATGGTTTTATAGACTCATTTGATAGATTTTGTAATTGAATTTTGCAAAAAAAATTAAATACTTTTTAAGTTGCTAAGTTTTTGTCGAGTTAAATTTTTTTGGTCTGCCAAGTCTAAATTTGCAAATTATGAGTTGAAGCATTTTCTGCAGAAAAATTGTATCAAATTGCTTTCAAGCTTGTCATAGGGTTCATAATCATCATAATTATTGTCTTCTTCTTCTAAGTCAAATTAGCAGAAGGGGAAGGCACTTGTTGTTGTAGATTCTTGTTCAAGGAAATAGGTCATTTACTCAAGTTTCTCATCATATGACTTTGCCACAAGATATGTTTTCTTTATTTTAGACTTGTTCTATGCCTTGTACTTTGATGGGTAATGGCACTTCTATGGGTGTATGTAGGAGAGGGTTTGTTGACACAAGTGGTGGATCATTCAATGATGTTCTTTGTGTTCCTTGTCAACTAATTTCTTATCCATCTATTAGATCATAGATAGTGGAATAGGTAAGAATGGAGTTTAGACCTAATTTTATTGTTATTCGAGATTTGTAGAGCAGTGATATTATTGCAGTTGGGGAGGTAAATGATCATTCGAGTTTGTATATTTTCTCACATTTTGCCCCTGATGATCCTTCGGTTGAAGTTAATACTCAGATATCTAGTGTGGATAATTTTTAATATGTGCACTACGGTTGTCTTAACCTTCAAGTTATTTTACCAAGTAAGGTTATAAAGACATGTTGAGATTCCACCATCTTCTGCCACTTTTATAGAATTTAGTGTTGCCTCTTTGAAGGTTTCTAGTGATTCTTTTGAGTAAGTTCATATTCTTTTTTCTGAACCACCTCAGTGGGACATCTATCTACTAAACATTTCACATCTGTTTGTGGAGCTCTACATTTTGGATTTTGATAGAAATTGAGGTCATTTTTGAGGACTTAATCTTCCTATTTGATGATAGTGATTATGTAGCTGCTTCATCATCTTTATCTTCATTGGCAACTATTGTGTCTCCTCCTTTTGAGTTGTCATCTTCTATAGTGGCACATCTTAGCATAGGCACAATCATAGATACGTGGATTCCTTAGATATACATCTTGCATCTTCTTCCACGTTCAGTTCTATTGGAGGATGCTACATAGTGTGGGGGGCTGCATGGCTCTTCTCTCTCTTGGGGAGGGTTTCCTACTCTTCTTTGGGAGGGCTTTCCCTCTCTTCAATGGGAGGAAATCACTTGTACATGGGCAGCTCATTAAGTTACACATTTCTGAGATCCACCTTTTTCACCCACCTAGGCTATGCTTAAGAGGGGGAGTTGTAGGTTTTTTATTTTTTTCATTACTTTATTAGGTATTTTCCTACACCTAGTTTAGCTTGCTTAGGTAAGCCTATTTTCTCTAATAATGGTGAGTGGAGCAAGTGCTGTCTCTTCATATTCCACCTTTCTCCTTTGTATTTCTTATAAATACACTCAACTACCTTTGTTTTTTCTTTCATGCTCTCTATTTTGCTATGTATTTGCTTTCTTGATTAATGGGAAATAGCATTATTCAACCTTTTATCTGATCTTGAGTAGTGTTGTGGCTATCGCTATGGCATTAGGTCTTGGTTGATTTCTTGCTTATTGCAAAATCCAACAAGTATGATGTATCTATGGATAGCTTTGTATGTCTTGATCGATAGATTTGGAGGTGTACCTACAGATGTGGAGTAGGTAGTAATTTGCAGGAGTGTTGCTGTGTATAATTGAGTATCTTTTGATTTGTAGCTGGAGTATTGCATTGTGGATAGTGAGTACATTTTGATTCATGTGCAGAGTGGTGCTTTTGTGGATAGTTGAGTATGTCTTGATTTACAAGAGGAATGGGGTGCTTGTGAACTGTTGAATATACAGGAATTGTTGGATAGTCAGGAAATACACTAATATATTTGGTTTGGTATGTCATGGGTGAGTTGTGAGATTTGGTGAGTTGTATGTATGTCCCAGTTCATTGAATTTCCATATGGGCTTCTGTGTACAGTTCGTGCAGTGTTCATTCCTTTGTTCAGATTGAATGTAATAAAGGGAGGAATGTTGGAATGAGTATTACATCATTAGGTTATAATATAAATAAAATTTAGTAAGTTAGATTTTAGGCTAGCAAACAATTAAGTATTTGGGAGTTATTTCCCATAAGAAGTTGAGTAGGGTTGTTGTTGGGTATGTGGAAGTTGATAGGTTTTAATAAAACCAATGCATTGTAAAGAAATATCATCCAAAAGAATAATATATCATTTTATTATTGTCTGCAATCATGGTGTAATCTGGAGTTTTGTATATTCTACCCCTTTTCAATAGAAAGTAGTGCAATTTTTGTAAAAGCATCAGTTGTAATTGAACACTAAGAAATTAGGATATGCCAAACAATTACTATAACTGGTTTATCTAGGATTTGTTATGGAAGACAATGAATTGAAGATTTGGCAAAGATTAAGATGTTTAAAAAATGGCCTAGGAACAAAATGTTAAATGTGGCACTTAGCTTCATTGGAGCTCCCTAATATCATAGAAATTTCATTTATCATTTTTTCATAAATTACAACATGTTGAATTCACTGTCAAAACAAGAAATGAAACTCTATGGGAGAAAGCCTAGGAAGCAACCGTAGGTGCTTCAAAATAGAAATCCTTCAGATTTTGCCGTATCTGCAGGTGCCTTACAAATTTCAACAAGATACTTTAGGTTTTACACTAGGGTACTTTAGGTGCAACAAGGCAGAGTCCTTTTTTTCTTTTCGAAAGTATTTTCAAGATTAGTATTGATTCATTGAACATGTTAAATTAGTTGTACTTGATAGTATAGGTTGTCTAACCCTTGGGGCACCATCTACTTAGAAGGAAAGTCATCATTCAGGCTAATCATAAGCCCCTGCAATTTGCTAAGGTAGGGTAAGTTGTGGCAGAGTGAACACATTAGGTGGATGACTTTTTGTAACATTGTAGTCTTGTCATCAAATAAAAGAATGGAATGAACAATAAAGTGATTGATATGTGGCTTAGATCATCCAAGGTGTTAACATTGGTGGTAACTATCTACATTTTGAGTGATATACAATTTAGTACCATCTATTCTGACTTCAACAAGACAAAAATTGGAATCAAGATGGTATGAATGCTGATTATATATCGCAGATGGACTGTTGCAAAATTATGACAAAGCTTTGTGTACTTATAGTAGAAACTTGAATAGAGTTGATGAGAGAAGCCAATACTTCCAGAGTTGCAGGACACTTTGGAGTAAGCGAGCCAGCCAAGGATGCAAGAATGTTTGAAAATGGACAATAGGTTGTGTCTTTGCAGTATGGGAATTTAAATGATTATCTGTTTCTCAATGTTGATAGGTTCAGTAAAATGGTATTCTTGATTCTCTGCAAAAATAAGCTCAACAGGCATGAGCTCGCCTAGTTTAACTTGAATATGTTTTGGACTACTTGGAAGAGCTTCTGGAAAAAGTTGTGTTAATTTCTCTTCAATATTTCAGATCACACTCTATGATCCATCATCAGCATTTAACTTAAAAGCAATTCCCTCCTGTGAAGTGTATCAAGTGTAGATATCAAGTTTTTACGGTACAAGGGATTACTTAGAAGACATATGGAAAAATAGTGTGTTAATTTTGCATCAAGAACCCACTCAAGGTCTGCAGTTCTGATTGGAATAGATAGAGCTGACGTCAGAATAGGTCCTCTCCCAGATAGTAGGGCTCTTGGAAGTGTTGGAGTTAAGTACTCCAACATGAAAATTCCTTCCTTCACCCTGATGCTACTCTGTCCCGATATCAATGTTTTGGATCACATTACATTATCCATTATCACAAGTATGATCTGAAACTTTGATGCAAAAATTAGCACAGTTTTTCCAGAAGCTCTTCTGAGTAATCTCAGGGACCATGAAAACTTGATGTTTACCATATATTCGGGACTGCCAAAGTTCATCATCATTAATAGTAGTTGATATCTTACTCGTTTCATGAAAAAAATGTAGGGAATGAAGTATACAAAATCAAAAAGAGCTGCATTTCATTCTCAGATAAACGGGCAGACAGAAGTGGTCAGTTGAACTGTAGGATAACTTTACTACTGAGCTTGGTTATGAGTTCAAATCTGGAAAGTATACAATTTGAATATTATATGGTAAGTGGAAAACAATCTCCTTGTTGTCTTCTACAAGAGGCCTGTCAAATGCTAAATTTGTGTCACTTGGAGGTTAATTTAACAACTAACTTTACCTATTGAGAATATATTATCAGAAACTTCTTAGAACTTGGGATGAGAACCTTTCTCAACTTAAATATTTTTATAATTGTGCTGTTGAAGGATACACAAATTGATGACATTTTGAAAAAATTTGGGGAATTTATCAAGTGCCATTTGATTTGATATTCCAGAAAAGTTGAAAACAATAGAGACCATCCAAATGCATCAGATGATGTAGAAAAGAAAAGAATTCAGTATCTAAAGACAGCACTAAATGTACGAAACTATGAACAATTAATATGTATAGCACTGAGCATACATAATTCCCAACTCTTGATCCAAGACTAAAGTGTTTATCATTTGCCTTTACAATTTTACTGTAACAACTTCCCATGAATAGCTTCTAGGTTCATTGTATTTAGCTTCTAACGTGGTTGTTGAACTCATGAAGTTGCTCAATTTTATTTTCTCCTACGTCATCTATGCAGTTTATATGAAGCAAATTCATATCACAAATTTCTGTAGTAATTAACCTTCTTGTTCAGCTAGAAAATAATAGATTGCAATTTGCATGGGTCTTATATGGTATTTTTATTGCTGAACTGAGGATAATGATGCATTGGAAAGATAACTTAATTTCCCATGCATATAAAATGCAGATACTTGCTAATATTGGACCGGACAAATTGGCGGACCAACATGCTGACATCACTTTTGGTGCCCTATATCTTCCTTAACTTGCCTTCAATAATCTTTAACTTCTTACGGTGAGGAGTTAGTTTGTCTCAAAGACATTTCTTCTTGTTTCATCTTCCTAAATGTCTTAAAATGCAATATCATGTAATTTCTGGATCTCATCTGTTACAGTGGTCAAGTTGGAAAATGGATTGCTTTTGTTGCTGTGATATTAAGACTGTTTTTCCCCCAACGTTTTCCAGGTATGGTACATTTACTTCTTCCAAGTGAAGTAGTTTCTACTAAAAACTTTATTTTTCATTTTAAATGCTTGCTTTTGGAAAAAAAGTACATAGCTATTATCAATGGAGGGATCGAAATATACAACAAAGTGTGATACAGTTACTTTAAAGTTTAAATATAGCAAAGGTAGTAATGGTGCACTATATGTGTAGGCAATAGCATTTTTTATGTATTCTATTACATAAAAATGTCAAGAATTCATTAAACCCAGTCCTTTACAGATGTCGTCACTTAAAAGGCCAACCATTGACTAAAGCTGATTTTGCTAGTGTGGTACATATTTTGTTTCACTTTAAAATCAGTACTTTGAAACATTAAATTAATGATTTTGAGTACCTGCCACAAGCATCAGAGCTTCCTGAGCATTTGTTTATTTTAAAATGCTCAGTCTAATATTTCAGTCATAGAAGCATGTTCTTTGTTTAAACAAAATTACATTGACCTTAGCTGTACAGTGTATATTTACTGTCACTGATCACAATAAACGAGTTTTCTAAATAATATTCAATTCTCAACCAAAGCAAACATTGTAACCTGCAATCTGCAGATTTTGTGGCCTAATTTTTCTGACATACATGACAAATCTAGCAGCAGATGAGAAAAAACATACTGGATACAGTTTTAAATAGCCCAGAATATGAAGGGTACTGGTTTGATGTAGCATTTCCACACTAGATAATGGTGATACCATGAAAACTGCATAATATTAATCTTGCACATTGCTAGGCAAGACGCTGAAAACATTTGAAATAGTGTTATAAATGGAAAGCTGGTTCCAAGCTGATACCAGCTGTTTTTATAAAGGTTATAGTGTTATTTCATGTTTCTTTGGCCTTTTTCTTTTTTCTTTAGTCCTCAAGCTTGTTCAAATGTACTTTAACTTTGCCCGCTGTTGTTAGGTACTACTGAGGTTGATTCCCTCCGGTGACATATATATAGCATATAGATTATAAATTTCTATGAAATGTAATCAGTAACATTGTCAGACCTGATTTTAACATGCCAGGCATATATTGTTACTTTTACCTAGTGAAATGAAAGACATAGGTAAGTTATGGCCCAAATTCTTATTATTATGCGCCGATAATATAGAATTAAATAGAGTTAAGAGCTTTAGAATTAGTGTTATTCAGCATTATCTGGTCGTATCAAGGAAAACTTTGGTTCATAGTTACAAAGGAAACTCCATCATAGGAATGTGGATCACATCCTGCCCTTGTACCCACCATTTATGGTGGCTACATTTATATATGATACATCCATATTTTTAATCATATACTCACATACCATAATTTTGATTGGCATCTCAGTCTTCATACCAGTACCTGTGCCCCCAGCTCTCAAAGCAAATATGCTTTAGTGTCAAATGTTTCAACTAAAAGTATACAGAAATCAACCCAGAAAATGCTAACAGCATTAATTTTTTATTTATCTCTTGACAATACATATGTACAATCAGAAACAACTAATCTAATATGACTCACTGGAGTGGCCAGCACACAGATCTGATTTCTAGAGTGTCCATGGCACCCTGCAGATTACAAACAGATCGCCCTAATGATTCTGGATGTCCAGCTCACCTATGTCACAAAGTTCATGTTCATGTTCGGCAAAGATGAAATTTGGATTAAGTTCAGCAAGGAAAAAATTTGAAGACAACAATTCATGATTAAATTCGCCTAATATAAATTTGATTTTGTTTTTTTAAATATACGTAATAAATCCACTAAATATATGTAAATTTTCAACAAGATATTAAAATACATTTATAATTAGAGCTATTGATATTTATTGTCTTATTATTTTTTAATATAAAATTTATATTTTAAAAAACATTTATATTTATATTTTTGATGAAAATTACGAATTATTTTTATAAGTTAAAAATCTAGTTAAATATTTAATAAATAATTATCAAAAATAAAATAATATTATACTAAATTTAAAAATTAATATAAATATTTTACATGTATAAAATTAAAATTATTAAAAAAAGTTCTATTTATGTCAAATGTAGATACTACAATGTTGCTCCTGAATTTCAGCAATACTGTTGAAACCCTTAGCTGCTCCCCCTGTTCTTCCAAATAGGAAATCTCTTTTGGTGATGGTTGCTCCTCCATGCTGAAAATCCCTTCTAGCAATGGTGGCTGTGACATAAAGGACACATCAAAGGTTTTGGTGCAACACCCAGGGCATTATTTGAAGCCTTACTCTTTCATAGACACTCTTATAGGCTTGTGATCTAAGCTTGGTGTGGCTGTGAATGGAAGGAATGCTAGATTGGAGGCGATGGTGGGGTTGGACGCATCACATAAAAAAAAGAAAGGTAAAGGTCCTTTTTAAGTCCACGATACCATGAGTATATGGGACTCCTCGTACTCCCCCAAATATGAGGGAGGCACCTAACTCGTGCTCCACAATACGAGGCCCTCGTACTCCCCCAATATGGGGGAGGCACCTAACTCGTGCTCCACAATACGAGGTGTACATACCCTACCCCCTGCAGGATTTGAACTTGTGACCTCCCTGTCAAGAGCACAAGTTCTCCACCATTAGGCCCACTCAGGCTGTACTAATGGTTCATTGCTCAAAATGCTTGAAATATGCCAATGACCGTGCAAGGAAGAACACAAACATTGATTTCTAGCGAACATTCTCCCACAGTTGATCTTGGAGAAGATGCCACAGTGGAGGAGGAACTCCATTAAAAGAATTCTCTAATCTGCCACTTCCACAATTTTTGGCTAAGCTTGGCAAAGTTGAACGAATGGATATTAAAGCATTGGCAACCCTTATTGGATGGAGAACTTTGCATTGGGCCTTGTGCCAAGGGTTTCTTTTATGTTACTTGTGAACTTGTTGAGAATAAAGCAACAATACTACAAAAGGACCTTGGATTTGGAATAAGTCATTCTAGGGCACGAAGGCGTGGATCCAAACGTTAACCCCTTCATTGAAACCTTCTTGGTCACCTTGGTTTGGGTGCAACATCCAAATGCCACTACATTTTTTGGGATCTTCATGATTACACTCCATTGAAAACTCAATCAAAAAATTCATCTCAGGGCTGACATCTTCAAAAGACCATTCCTCCTTTACTCTTTGCTCCTCCTTCACATTTGCAAGGATCTTAGTGGAGTTGGATCTTGCCCAAATCCTTCTTGCTGAAGTCAAAATCAAGGTTGGCTCCAAGTTTTGGAGTCAAATGGTTGACTACGAAGGAATTGCTTTGAGGTCCAAAAGGTGTTATGCTGCAGGCCATAAAGCTAAAGAATGCCCAAAAGTCAAAACCTCCTTCTGAAAATAAAGATGACCCCTGGAAGCAAGCAACTTGGTGGAATGGGAGCTACTCTCAACCACCAACACATTTTTCAAAGCACCTCCAAAACCTAATTTATCTAGTGATCAAGCTCCCTAAGACAAGTTTACAAAAAAAGCTACTATGAAAAATAAGAATGCCTTAGAACTGGTACTAGGGCAAGCGTCTTCATGTAGCCAAAGATCTGAAATCGAGGTTTCTTTTAAAGCAAACCAAATGAAAACAATCAGATCAAGCACAAGGAGAAAGCCACCAACAAAGCAAATGTTGGTAAGTGTCCAATGTCTCTTTGTTCCCATGATAATAAGATGGGAATGTTGGACACATAGACAAAAGGAAATTAATGCGATCCTTTGTCTTTTAGAATCCTTTTGGTGGAGGTAATGCACCCTTGTTTATGGGTTTGATGCACTTTTTCTTTTTAAAAATCTTTTTTATGGGTATGTCCCCCTCTGGCCAAATTCACCTATAAATAAATTAAAATTATTAAAATAAAACTAATATTATTTTAAATTTAAATATATTATAATACACTTAATAACCCCTTATAATATAAATATTTTTAAAAAATTAATTCAAATATTTTAAATTTATAAATATGTTAAATATATTATAATTAAAAATCCAATTTAAGTATTTTAAAATATTAAACTTTAATATATTGAATACAAAAATAAAATAAAAATAAAAATTGATATGGTTTGAAAAACATAATAAAAATGTATTGAATTTAATAAAAAAAACTCTAATAATTAAAATACGAACACAACCTAAAAACTAAAATTTAAATGGGAATAGAATCGGGCCTCTCTAAATGCAGAAGTAGGCATCTCTTCCAATACCAATAGTGGTCTACCTCTTGTTGTTGCATGGAATCAGTGAATAATAGCACCATTAGTCATCACTATTCACTAAGTCACGAGCATTAGTGAAAATAATAGGGCAGAAATTGGAATCAGCACTACGTCTGAAAATGTAGGGAAAAATAGGAATGGGGCACCACATTTGTGAAATAGTATTATGTTGTAGTGAGTGGCCAATACAAAAACCTAGCTTGTAGACAAAGACTTGCAAGGTCAAAGACAAGCATGCCAAAAATAGTATTGAGCTTGCGAGATGTTTTTACATCTTGCAAGTGTTAACTTGATAGGAAAAATTTAGAAAACCCTAATAAAAACACTATTTTAAAATAAAATTTATAAAAAAAGGTTGTAGGCCCTTATCTGCACAAATATTAGGGTGAACGAGAATGATTTTTTAAGATTTTTTTGAAGTTTGCTGAATTTCAAATTTCATGGATGAAACTCAGCAAATCTTGACTGGGCTGCATGATACTTATATGTCCCACACTTGAGGGTTTTCATCCCCAAGACTATGAACAGATCCAAACTTGAGGAGCTATGTCCTCAAAATTCTGAATTGTTATAGTAGCATTCTGTTTCCTGTATTTATAGTTGAAGTTTGTTTTGTTTTCATTTGGAAAAGATGATTCTCTATTATTACTAGTGTTGCATATAAACCTCAGCCTAGGCGATCCACCAATTTTGGTAATTAATTCCAATGTTTATTGTTAATTGATCGATCACTCCCAAGATTTCAGGGAGATAATCTACCACATAGCTCCTAATTTAATTGCATGTAACTAAAACTAACTCCTTATTCTGTTGAGATAATTGATAACTAACTGAAATTGACTCACCTTATTCTAGTAGAAGACTTAAGATTAAAGAGTTAGTCTTAAATTGACTGAGCTGCTGACAAGGCTATTATTATTCTAGCTACTGGCTAATAAAAATTACATTCAATGCTAAAATGGAAATGGATATATTACAAGTCCTTCCCTCCCAAGATTGCTTGTGCTCAAGCAAGACAAGGATGGGTGATTGAGGATATCAACCCACCCTCAAGCGCTATCCTCCTCTTGGTGATTGAAGACCTTTTGGTTATGCCTCATGCCTCTCCACACTCTATACCATTGTGCATAGCTTACTCTCTCCCTCCTCATTGGAGTATACCTCAATCAAATTTACTTGCCCCTTTCCCAAGCATGTCTGTCGGGTTCCAAGGATCATTGTTAAAGTATAACTATTTCCTTCCCATCTCATTGTGGGTCCTATGACCTAGTTGTAGACTCTTAAAGGTGTATCCTACCTCTTGATGGCTTGTGGGTCGAGAGGGTGCAACTCCCAATTTCAACAGAAAAGATTTGTGTTGGGTCCTCTGCTACTGCTATGGTGCTCTTGTACCCACTCCTCCAATGGTAGACTCTTGAATGGATCAGCTAGGTATAGTAGTCTCCCATGTCAATGATTTAGAGGAAGGAGAGATAAGGCAATTAGATGGTTCCAATGTCAAGGCCCTTTTGATGGCTACCTGCAATAGATTTGGGCCAAAGGCCTTAACTAGACCTTTGAGGGGCTCTTTCAACCCTTCAATTAAAAGAAACACTAGGTGCCTCTCTGATACATAGGGCACCTTCATTGCTATCCTTTGAAATCCAGCCATGTAATTGCCCATTGAGTTTTGGTGGCATAACTATGCAAGATCCCTGAAGTGCTCTTTAGGGTCTCACCTCTCAATTCTATCTACCAATCTCTCACAAAATTCCTCATAGGCAATGATATGGCTGTGGCCTTGAGTCATTTGGCCATGATACCACCATTTGTGTGCAACCTGTTGTACCCCAAAATTAAAATTTTTGTTACACTTAGACATTTTGAAGAAATGAGTAAAAGTCTTGATAAATTTGTCAAAAAGGTCAAAATTTGGGTGTGCGTGTCTTGCATGAGGGGTTAAAATATGAAATTCCCAAAATCTAACGATCTGGGTTTACTCGGAGCAGCTTAATCTACAAAACCCAGATCTCAGTTTTTCATCCCTACTTTTTAGGAAAACTACTATTAGAAATTTCCTAAAAATAGTAACTTTTTCTGGGTTTCTTTTGAAACGGATACTGGCAAAACTTTCTAAAAATAGAAAGTTGGTCCGTTAGAGTTCAAACTGATTTTGATTGGCTCAAAATACTTCCATATCAGGCTGGTGCAGTCAGAATCTCAAAATAATCAGTTTTGCCCTAGTGGGTCTATTCTGCTTTTTCAGGAGCATATTAGGAGCTCCGAGGTCATCAATGGAGATCAGTCAGCTACCAGGCGTCAAATTCAACACTCAGGCGTTCAACAGAAGGCGAGTTGGTGAGCAACCACGAAGAACGAAGAAGGTGAAAATTGTGAAAATTTTCTAACTTTGGTTGCCATGGGCGCCCCAGGAAAGAATAGGTGCCCATCTTTTTAGGGCATTAAAAGTTGAAATTAGGGTTTGAGCCTCCAATCAAAGTTGCTCAGTTCTCTTCCAACTCCGCAATGAATTTGACGGTGCAGTCAACGAATCATCTAGTCGCCTGCGATTCAGAGCTGAACAGGGAAGATTCAAACAGAAGTCGAAAATGAAAAACATGAAGATTATCAAAATTTGACTAAGTCTGGGAACTTTGGGCGCCCTTGGTGAAGAGCGCCCAGCTTTTTGGAGCACCTAATTCAGCAATTAGGGTTTGTGAATATGCTCAATCTTTTCAGTATTCAGCCAGCTCCGCAATGCCTGTCTCCGTCGGATCATCCGACTGTCCAATCTCCAGCAGATTCAGATCAAAGTGGAACATACAAAATAGAGGTTTGAACTTGAAGAAATTGTAAATCAAGAAAATGGCCAAAGTCTGAAGGGTTTGGGCGCCCCAGGAGAGAAGAGGCGCCCAAGTTTTCAAGGGCCTAAACAGATGAATTTGCAGATGTAGCTCTAACATGATTTCTTCACAGTTGATCCGGCTCTCCAACGAGATATTCAACACATCAATCAGAGTTTGCAGTCGCCAGATACGAGAGGCTGAACAGAGGGTTCGATGAGAGCTAAGAATCAAGATTCAAAAGCAAACACATGAAAATGAAAAATATTCTAACTCTGGTGAGTTTGGGCGCCCCACCTTGCCAGGGGCGCCCAAGCTTTTGAAGGCCCAAACTCAACTGTTTGATGAAGTTTCTCCCAGGAGACCCCTCTTAATATCTCCTTAGTTTCGCAACGAGCATAACCATCAGTCAATCCGATGCCCGGATCACCAGATTCGACAAGATCATCCGTAGAAGAAGAGTTAATGAAGAAATTGAAAATCATAAAAAATGGCTAACTTTGGACAAAATGGGCGCCCCTGGAGGAAATAGGCTCCCATGAATTCGAAGGTCGAAATGAAGTTTTTAGCTAGAGACGCCTCTAGAACAATCTTCTCAGAACGGGTTAGGCTCCGCGATGAATCATTCAGCTCGTTCATCAGATTAGTTTGCAAGCCGGAAATCGAGTTTTAAGTAGGGGGTCAAAGTTGTGAAAAGTTGAAAATATAAAAAAAAATGACTAACACTGTTTGAAGTGGGCGCCCCTAGCCAAGAAGGGTGCCCAACTTCCCATGCCTTAGTAAAATTTTCAAGATTTTCAAAGTTTTCAAGTTTGTGAGATGAAAGATGGACGTCTAGGTTCAATGAACAGAGGTTTTTAGGGTTTTGAGGATGAAAGCAAAAGAAAGCAAGCTTATTTCAAACCCTAAATCTATTTAATACATCATTTCAATGCAAAATTAATCATTTTTGCAGGTGGCGTCCCAAGGAGAAAGTTGGAGCAGCAAGTTTGAAGAGTTTTTCATAATTCAAGAACTCAAGTTTGCTGGTTATCCATCAGATTTTTCAGATCAGCAAGCATAAGGTCTTGCTTTTTCAAGTTTTTTTATCCAAAAAATCAAAATTTTCAAGAAGGCGGCCAAGGTTTTCAGTTTTCAGTTTTCAGCCATCTAGGTCTTATCATCTCATTCTTCTGATGAAATTTTTGAGAACTTCATCAAGTTGCAGCAGCTTCTTTTTGCTTTGCATGTCAGTGAAATCCTTAGTGCATTCAATTTTTGATCATCTGGGTCCTCTCAAATCAGTCTTTTGAAGAAAACCCATATCACAGTTTTTTTTAAGCAAATTTCAAATTTTAGGGTTCGCTGGTTTTTCGATCAGCCATCAGTGTTTTTCAAATCTAATCAACTGGGTCCATTTCTAAGTGTATTCTGAACAAAACCCAGGTGCCAGTTTTTTTCGTGAAAATTGAAGAAATTAGGGTTTGCTGCTTTTTCAGTCTAAAATCAAAATTTTCAAAAACGGATGGTCTGGGTTGTCTTGCAACGAAATTATGAGCAAAACCCATATCTCATAAATTCTTTCAAAAATTTGTCCGTTAGAGGAAGAAAAATCAGCATTCTAAAAATAGTAAGTTGCTCAAAACTTGTCTGAACCTAGGCGAGTTTACAGTCATTCTTCAAGGTTTCCGAAATGGAGTACACTCCCAATGTTTTCAAGACTGAATCAGCTCTCTATCATGATTACATCAAAACAGCTGAGACGAACTTGCATCACATTAAGTCGGTGTTTGATCTACACGCTTTGGAGAGCGCAGACAACACTTCAATTAGAAACTTGGGACACTCTGGACTCCTTGCAATAGCGTCTATTCCTATATCAGTTCAGAGTCTTGAGTTCGTAATCGCTTGCATCAAGCATTACAACCCGGCTACAAGGGAGATTCAACCAGTTGATGTCAGATTGATTTGCAGTTTGAAGCCTGATATGATCGAGAAGTGTTTCTCCATTCCCCCTTGGCTTGAAAGTGTCACTATCTCAAAGGGTGAATGCGAGAGGATATGGGAAATGCACAAAGACAAGTACAGTAAGAAGATTGCACAAAGGTGGATGAAGGAGAAGCATAAGACTTTGCCTAAGAACGTCGGGCGAGGAGAGTTCAAAGATGAGATTGCTATCATAATCACCTTGCTCAACAGGGTAATTGGATCAGAAGATGCTACCAAGTTTCAGCCTTGGATGTTTTACGCCATACCCCACATCATGAAGAAGACCGAGTTCTATGATTGGCCCACCTTGATCAGTGACAGCCTACATCAGCAGATAACAGAATACTTCCAGTTTCATGAGTTCCATATGGTTTCTTACCTAGTCTACCTGGTGGCCTATCAAGGTCAATTCAGAGGGTTGAACGCTGAGGGATCATTGAGCATACAGCATACATACAACTACTATCCCTAGTTGGAATTCACGAAGTCACTGCATCACTACAAGAGAGTGAATGAGGCTTTTCTGATGTACACAGTGCGGGACTTGGACAATGAATTGCACGTCCGTATCTCTTCAGTTGCTAGGGCAGCGATGGTGGAGTGGGCAGATTGGTTCATACAATTTCCTACTTTCACCTACCTCAGGGTCTATGGCTATTCAGGTGCCCCGCTCATGCTACCAAGGTACCCGTCAGATGAGGTCGTCTTCACGGAGTTTTGAAGGCAGGCACACGATGTCCATGCATTCTTGAGGAATAGAAAGAAACCCGCCCTCAATTTTCCATTAGGACTGAGAATCTATACATGCAGGACAGCAGCGGATGCTAAGACAATGGGAGACGAGTTAGACAAACTCGGCCTCAAGCCTTACAGCGAGAGACGATCATTTGATCCTCATGGTGTCTACGCTGGCCAACTTGAGAAAAACTATGCTCATATATCCGCCCTTGAAGATTATTGGGCTAATTGTATAGATGAGTTCGAGGTGCGAAGGCGTAGTTACAGCAGGCTCACTCTTCACCAAATGAAAGACTGCTTAAATGAAGACATAGAAGGGTTGTCAGATGATGATGAGGATGTGCTTCTCCCGATGTATGCTCAAAAGTGAATTGGAGATCAGCCCCTTCCTCAAGTCAATTGGGCTAATAAGGAATCCCTCTCAGTCAAAGACAGGACAAGACAAGTCCTTGAACATAGCAAGGTTTTCCTCAATGCAGGACTAACGCTACATTTTGAGGGCATATCCCTAGAAAGTGATAAGGTGTCAGACTTTGCTAGTGAGACTGGAGGTAAGTAGTTGAAATTGGCCTCCTCCTTCATCCTTCTCTTTACTTGACTAATTTGAGAAAGCGTGTGATTGATTGTTTCAGTATTGCTTAACCAGACAACATTTTCATAGTTGGTTCCCTCTATTGTACCAACATTGGCCTCTTTTTCCTTCTTTGCCCTTAGGTAGCGCTCATTCCCGATTACTGACTTTCTTGGAGTTAACCTGAGATGCACCATCCTGGCACAAGAATTTTCAAACATTAGTCTCATTCAATGTTGGATGGAAAGTATGGCGAGTTCATAGGTTCCAGAGTTAAAACCTGGTAGCTCTGATACCACATGCTACCAGGTTTAACTTTGGAACCTATGAGCTCACCATACTTTCCATCCAACATTGAATGAGACTAATGTTTGGAAATTCTTGTGCCAGGATAGTGCATCTCAGGTTAACTCCAAGAAAGTCAGTAATTGGGAATGAGTGCTACCTGAGGGCAAAGAAGGAAAAAGAGGCCATTGTTCATATGATAGAGGGAACCAACTATGAAAATGCTGTCTGGTTAATCGATATTGAGACAATCAGTCATGCTCTTTCTCGAATTAGTCAAAGAGAAGGATGAAGGAGGCCAATTTCAACTACTTACCTCCAATCTCACTAGCAAAGTCTGACACCTTATCACTTTCCAAGGATATGCCCATTTAGGGACCCTCGAGTTCTTCCTTTAACGAAAGTAATTGTAATATCCTCAAGCAATGAATCCAAGGGATATGTCCCCTGTAACTAGGTTTCGAAAGATAAATCCGAAGGTTATTACCCCTTTTGGGATAGAGATGAGCAATTGAGAGATGAACAAAAATATGAAGGGTACACCTTGTTGAGTTTTGTGTCTAAGAGTGAATCCGATGGATACTCTCCACTCGACTATTTGAATAGCCGTTCTATGTAAATGGAAAGGATATTGAGTTCCTTATGAATAAAAGAGTTATGCTATTATCAAAACTTTCCAGCAAAGTCTGACACCTTATCACTTTCCAGGGATATGCCCTCGGAATGTAGCATCAGTCTTGCATTAATATTTAGGGACCCTTGAGTTCTTCCTTTAACAAAAGTAATTGTAATTTCCTCAAGCAATGAATCAAAGGGACATGTCCCCTGTAACTATGTTTCGGAAGATAAATCCGAAGGTTATTACCCCTTTTGGGGTAGAGATGAGCAATTGAGAGATGAACAAAAATTTTAGAGGTACACCCTGTTGAGTTTTGTGTCTAAGAGTGAATCCGATGGATACTCTCCACTCGACTATTTGAATAGTCATTCTATGTAAATAGAAAGGATATTGAGATCCTTATGAATAAAAGAGTTATGTTATTATCAAAACTTGTGGACAAATCTTATGTGAATTTTCTTTTATGTGTGAATGAATGCTCATTTAAATGTTTTCAGTGTGCTAAAATAAAACATGATGGAATCTAATAAAGATGAACCTTCAGGTATAAACCCTTTTCTTGCAAAGGATGGCAAGAACAAGGACTAATCCTAGAGGGAGCCAAGAAGTCAGACAAGGTCCGGATGGTACTGAAGCCAAATTGGACCAAATTTTGGCTATCATACACGAAACTAATGCAAGGTTGGGTAATCTTGAGCAAGAAGTGAGGGAAAAAGATAGAGTAGAACAAGAGGTCTCGATTAATGAAGAAGATGAAGAAGTTCCTATCCATGAAGAAGAGGGAGAGAATTCTCATGATCACACTCTGATCCACAAACATGAGAATGAGAATTCACACTCTCAATTTGAAGGAACCAGTAGGAAGCGGATGGCAACCGAACTTTCTAGGGATATGAGAAAAATTACCCCACGCAAATTCAAAGGAAGCACCAGCGGGGAAGAGGCTGAGGCTTGGTTAATCCAAATGGAAAAATATTTTGAGATCAAAAACTATTTTGAAATTACCAAAGTTGTTTGGGGAGCCTACCAGTTAGCAGGAGAAGCTTCTAATTGGTGGATGAACAAGAAAATGGAACTCAAACTCAGTTCCTTGAAGCTTACATGGAATGAGTTTGTGGAAATATTCCGGAAAAGGTGGCTACCCCAACTCTTTTATGACCAAAAACTCACTGATTTTCAAAATCTGAGACAAAGAGGTATGACAGTAAATGAGTACTGGGAAAAGTTCACCCGTCTCTTACGATACGTACCAATGTATCAAAAGGATGAACGATTTCGTATCAAGAAATTTATTATGGGGCTTAATAGCCAAATAGGTGGAGAAGTAGATGTGCACGGTCCAACCACTATGGACCTAGTCTACGAAAAAGCTGTCAAGCAAGAATAGAAGCTTAAGGCCATCTCAATCTACCGAGAGAATAGAAACCGAAAAAAGTCCAATGGGACCAGTATGCAACAGATTCTGCCACATGGGAAGACTATGTTGAAATAGAGCAAAAGTTGATTTTGCCACATGGGAAGACTATGCTGAAATAGAGCAAAAGTTTCCTCATGTTTTACATGCTTTTGAAAGTGCTTGAAAAACAATGTTGTGTTTATTTTTGGATTGATCTATGTTTGCTACATAAAATAATCGGGGACGATGATTCACAAGGGGGGGAGTATGTTACACCTCGTTGTGCTTTTGTCTATTTACTATAACTATGATTGGTTAAAATACTGAATATGTGAATGTATCTGTAACTTTGATTGAAATTAATGTGTTTGCACTTTGATTATCTGAATCATTGAGAAAATGATGAATGAATGTTAATTTCATGTGATGTTTATAATGAATATGAAGAATGAATGTTGATATTTTGACTATGAAATGTATAATGCAAATGATTGTTTTGATGAACGGTTGACTACTGTGGAAAATGTGTTGAGTTGAATGCAGATATAGGATCAAGCCTTCGAAAGAGAGGGGAAGTATCACTCAGGAGAAGGACTTGGTTGAGTAACCTTTAAATGAAACCTAACTGAGCTTTCACACACACTTATAGAATGGTTAAGTCGAGTCATAGTTTCGGGAAATGGGTAAGTCATCTTTGGTCATGTTTGTGTTTGAATTAGAAAGGATCTTGATTTGTGTTGTGAACATTCTTGGTTTGTGATAAGTGTTTCCTGGTATGACTATATTTAGTCAATGAGATATATATACGTGAAATGTATATAAAAATATACATGTACATGTCAACGATAACCCATACACGTGAGTTAACATGTACATAAGAATACGTAGGTAGACGTACCTATGCATACTCATAGACGGATTGCTCATGGGCATGGGGGTATCGAATGGACAGTAAGACATGTATATATACATCGCATGCATAAATGTCTATCGATAAGATATCAAATACAATGCAATTGATTGTATAAGCAAATGTATATATATGAGATATATGCATATATAAATATAAATACACATATTGATATATTCGCATGTGTTGATGTGTTGGAATGTCCATATGAGTATGTCGAGAGCTCATAGGCAATAGATACAAATGGTCCAGGAAAATTCTTTTCAAATCTCGGTTGCCAACTGATGAGTAGTAGCATCACTCAAGTGCTTTTCTGCCAACCACGGACTTAAATGCGGTCCCTCACACATCTACCACATATGGTAAGATGGCCCTATCCTTCGAGGAAGGGATTGGTAAGGTAGCCTCATAACTATAACTTTCTTGAGCTTAGTGTTGTGTTCTACATAACAAGAACTTGTAACCCACTACAATTTCTGAACTAGCATGCATAAATGGAACACAGTGAATTGACAATGCAACCAGTGGCTAATTACACTACTTTGGCCAAAGTATTCTTCACCCAGTACTTTGAGTGAAAGTCATCCTATTCACATACACTACCCTAGCTCAATTTGATTTAAGACCATTAAATACCATGCATAGGTAATTCCCTTCCTTAGGTAATCTTTAACCCCAAAAACAATCTATTCCTTTTA
This sequence comes from Sequoia sempervirens, assembly GCA_007258455.2. Lineage (NCBI taxonomy): Eukaryota > Viridiplantae > Streptophyta > Pinopsida > Cupressales > Cupressaceae > Sequoia > Sequoia sempervirens. Next base: position 28,804 of record VDFB02336589.1, read on the forward strand.
CCTAAATCACTATGATATTTCTACCAAGTAAGCATAAGTTATCCTCTTCATTGGACAATCTAAACCCAAGTATAACATATGAGCTTTCTAAGATTACAAAATAACTTTGTATCAAATAACTTCTTAAGCTATTCACGCTTTAACAATCCTAGTATATAATACTATCAATAACATCCACTCCTTAATAGTGAGTATGTACAAACACTCATACGGAAATCATAACAAGAAGATCCTTTTCCTTTCCAAAAAGCAAATATAATCTTTTCCCTATTCTAGCAATTCAATGCATTTCTCCAAACAATACAATCAAGACACTCAATCTTTCCAAAAACAGATAAAACATAAAGAGTAAATCACATGCCTGATATATGCTATACTACAATTGGCCAACTGGTTTCTTGGCTAAATCTTTCCTAAGAATCAGCTTGCAATTCTTTTCACTTCTCAATTCCTCTTGACAGAATTTCCTCACAATAACTCTCACACTATATGCCTCACAGCTCTCCTCACAAATAAACTGTCAGCTTAAAACAAGAATATCACAGATAAAAAGCAGCAAAATGAGAATGCAAGTGACTGCATATCCAAATGAGGAAAACCTCTCCTCTATTTATACAAAAATATGAGCTTTTGCTGCCTTTAAACAAGCTTCTCAAAGTGACACTTCTCAGCTCACTAGCTCGACTCAGCAAACAAACAATAAGAGGTGGCAAAATAATTTGATGCCTATCAAACACATATACAACCATGAGAATGAGTCACCTCATTCCTACAAGAAAGATTTTAAGAAATGCAAGGCATTTGTCTCCTACAGGTCAACTTATTTGGCCAGTTGCATCCTTGACCAATTCATATTTCCATATGCTTGAATTCATTGTAGGTTTAAGACTTCTATTCGAATTGCACCATTCATACTTTGGCGCCACCATTTTACCATGTTTCCAAAAAAGGGAACCCTACCAAAACCCACAATAGGACTGGCCTAGAACTTGAACTAGCATCGAACCGAACCCAAACCCGAACTTGCGCCTGAGATGGACGAACTTAGTAACTTATGTTTTTGATAATGGGTAGTCTCACCCATCTTGGGAATTAGCACATGGCCCTCTGTGTCATATGGTTTTTGATAATGGGCAATCTCACCCAGCTTTGGTTCTATTTCTTATGTTTGATGGAATCTTAGTTTTTGAATCTGTTTTGATGAAAAAAGGATCCTAGGTCTGATGCATAGATCACTAACATCAATCCTTTTCACAGAACATTAGGATACAAATTGGCAAGGAGATTAGATTGACTTTAATCTTAAAGGTGAGTCAATTAGCCTTGGATTTGACCCTTTAATGCCTTGGAGATTGATTGAAATTTATTTGATTTTATAGAATTGATGAAACGATGAAACCTAATATGAAAATGCAACTTTTCTGTAACAGAGAAACTACAAAACCAAATTTTCAATAGCAGATTTGGAAAGAGCAAAGTTCTGTGCACCTATCATACAAATTTGAGCCTGATTTTGCTAGACAAGGGCGCCTATGTCCAAAGAGCTGAAATTGCAATCTTCTTTCACGGTCCTCAGGTCCCTAGTCTATGGCTTCTTCCTTGCAAATCCCACTGTTGGATATTCATCGGTGGTCGAGATAATTGAGTTTTCATATCTTGTCAAGTTGTAGGGTTTGAATGCAACAATAAACAAATTGTCTTCAATCTTCCACCAATATTCTTCAGATTTGTAACTTGCACATTCAAAAAGAGAGGAAGGGTTGTGCCATATAGCGGCTTGCCTCGGTCAAACCCTATGTTGGTGTTTCCACCTCCACAATGGTAAAATTGATGATAAAGACCTTATCCTTTTGAGGGATAAAGGCTAAATGACAAATGAATGATGAATCAACAATTGGATGCAACTCAACACTCAAATCTGATTTCCTTGAAGGACTGAAGTCATGCACATCTCCTCAAGGTTTGATTGCAATTTGGCTTGAATCGATTTGAAGACCTACAATTGTTAGTACTCACAAAACAAATGATCACAAAACACGAATGGACTTACATAAAAACATGATGAATGCTTGACTGAGAATAATGCTGCAATAATGCTCATAAATCTGTTCTTGATGCCCTTGATTGATTTTAGAATCTACAATTTGCTCTCATTCATAAAGTGCTTCCTTAATGCTCAAAATAAGAGGAAAGCATGCTTAAATATGCATTCTAATTATTCCTTTTGGGTAGGGGCCGACCTGGGGTCATTTTCAACTCATAAAAGCCCACCAATTGAAATTTACAACATTCAAAAAATTGCTTTTTGGACAATGGCGCCCTTGGCAACATTGTCTGATACTTTTTGGCCCATTTATAGGGATGACGGGGAATTAAAAATATTTAATTAATTTGAACTCGAAATTGGTAAATTATTATTATAATTAAAGTTATAGGAAAAATAGGGTGTCAAGGTAGTGTGAAATTGTTAAGGGTGACAATTCACAATGCTACATTTAGCCCCCACTTTAGTGAAAGTATGAACTTACGCTCAGACTCACACTAAAAGAAGAATATGTGGAGGGGTTTAATTGTCCAAACATTGAAGAGGTAGGATGGAAATGAATTTGGGGGGAATGCGCAAGCCCCCAGGATTCAAGATTCCATGGCAAACCAACATAAGGACAAAGGAACACACATGTGAAGTGAAATGCAACATGGAAAACACGAAGCATACACAATGAAGACACATAATATAATATAATGCAAACATAACATGAACATGAACACAATGCCAATGCGATGCAAACACATAACATATAATAATCATGAAACAAAAACACATGGTTAGTACTTAAAAGGATTCGAGTCAGTAAGGAAAAGAGACCTTAGTTTTAAATTTGTCTCAAGTACCAAATGTCATCCATTGAATGTGCTATCTAAACAAAATGATGCCCTCATAGGGATGTTAAATCACTCATGAGCTACATGGATCTACTGGCTAGCAAGTTGCGTTATGCTAGGTGTCCATGCAATATAATGGGTTCCACAAGGCTAGCAAGCTACATTATGCTAAGACACTCATGAAACACATGTCTCCATTGGCAAGCAAGTTGCGTTATGCTAGGTGGCCATGTTAAAAATGCTTTGAACTCATAGACCAACAAACTCCATTATGCTAGGACTATGCAAACCACGCTAAAGGGAGCGCACAAAAATCACCTCAAGGGGTGTACAAAGCTTAACATCATGGGGGACGAACAAATGCTTAACGTCACAGGGGACGAACAAATGCTTAACGTCACATGGGATGAATACATGCTTAACATCATAGAGGGCGAATTGATAACCATGCCTCTGAGGGCATTATAACAACACCACCACTAAAGGGGTATGCAATAAGTCAAATCTCACAAGACATCTTATGAAATGTCTAGGGGATATGCCCCCCCTTAAAATGTCAACATACTTGCTATGTTGGTATTTTTAAGGAAAAAAAGAGGAAGAGGGGATTCTTAAGGAGAATGCACATCTCCCAAAACTAGTTATCCTTGCCCCCCAAGTGTAGAGACAAGGAAAACCATGCAAGAGACTATAGTGTTGCTGCCATGGAAAATATGGTTGCATTTAGGATTGTACCACCATGAATGACGATGAGCAAACACTAAAGCTCCAAATGCCACACAGTCATAAGCAATACCATAGAATAAAGATCATTATTGTTTAGAGTGATTAGGTGCATCATCACATGGAAGAGCACCATGATCACTAAGTTGTATTTTATTTCTCAAGGCTTGACATTCATTGGTAGAATGACCACGCACTCAATGAAATGCACAAAATGAGTTTTTGTTATAAAATTTCTTTCGTGTTTTTGGAGGAAGAGTAATCAAGCGGGCTTTGAGAAGCCTCGACAAAATATGCTCTTGCTCAATAGTAGAAGACATTTTTTTCTCTTGTTAAGAAAAGCTAGCTCGCTTACCACAAGATGTCATAAATACAGTAGATGATAAATCATTAGATGAAGATGGGGACAAAGGTTGGAAACCTAGACCCTGTTTGGAAAAGTATGGTATGCACTTCACTTGATCCTTATCTTTTTGTTCCATGTTTTCATTATAGCCATTTTTAGAAAGGATTTTGTCTCCAAGCCCATAACATCCTTCCAACTCAGATGAAGAAATCATATCCACATGCTCATGAGAAGAATTGGCTTTTTCTCGATCACACAAATCCTTTTTAAGTTTTTAAAGTTAGGCATCTTCCACTCATGAGGGACATAAGTTAAAGAGCCCTCATCACCATCATGGGGTGGTGTCTTTGAATTTGTTGATGTAGAACAAAATAAAACTCAAGATTCTTTAGGTTTAGACTGTGAGATTTTGTACTCCCCCATAAAGGAGGGTGCAAAATCTAATTAACCCCAATCATCATCTAAGAGTTTTGTTATAGATGACATACAATCAGGATTATCATCAATTTGTATAGGTTCTACCTTTGAAGTTGGAATCAAAGTATTAAGAGAATTGGAAGTGTTGTGTTCCTCTTGGACTTGTGAATTATGGATTTTTTCATCCGCTTTAACCATATCTTGTTATTATATTCATACTTCATCTCACGGTGAAGAGTAGATAGGACTCTATTAATGGCATGAATCCATGGTCTACCTAGGAGAAGATTGTATGAAAGAGGTCCTGGCATGATATGGACAAGGGTAGGCAAAACCACAGGCCCTACCTTAATGGGTAGCGTGATCACTCCAAATGGTTGCTTATTGACATTATCAAAGCCACAAATATTAACATCATTAGGTTCTATAAGATTCTTATCCATACCCATTTTATCTAGAAGTTCAATGCTACAAACATTAAGATTCAATCCATTATCTATGAGGGTACGCCTAACCCTAGTTTTATTAATGACCACCTTTATCATTAAAGCTTCATGTTTATTATGATCTCAAGCGAGGGTAATTTATGTTGAGGGAATGTAATATCCAATTTTGTCATTTGCATACATCAAACAAGACAACTACATTCAATTTGATAGAAGTCGAGACATCAATCTTCTGCAAAGCCTCTTGGAGCATCCTGTGGTATGTAGGTGATGTTTGAATCAAGTCTTAAAGGGAAATCTTGGCTGGAGTATTACAAAGTTGCTCAACAAGATCATATTCTTTACCACTATGTTGAGGAATGTTATATGTTTGAGCAACTACGTGATAACTTGGTTGGTGCGACACATGATTACTAGTGAGTTGTTTTG
>VDFB02336590.1:0-48315 GCA_007258455.2 Sequoia sempervirens
TGTGTGTATTTTTGTTTCCAATACTCTTCACTTTTCTATAGCTTGTTCCTATTTTATTGCAAAATCATGGTGTGCATCGAATGATCTACTTGTGCATTGCAATTTTTGAATAATACAATATATTCCCATTTTTACTATGTTTCAAATTTCTGCAGAGAGGTACAACCTGTTATTTGTCTTCTTATCATGTGATAGATATGTAACCATGAAATGTTATTTTCTTCATTTGCATTCTTTTATTCTAAGTTTGAGTTGATCTGAATGAATTTGACTACAATAGATCATCAGCAAGTAAATTTTACTTCAAATACTAAATATTATATTAAATTGTATTGACTAATAGTTTAATAGCTATATATTGTTGTTACTACTGTTGTTTATGTGGCTTCAATACTCTTATTCTTCTCAGGTTGTAATTGTTGTGATAGCTGTTCCTGAAGGCCTCCCACTGGCTGTAACTCTCACGTATATTTCTTAAAACCTTTTTTGTCCTATCTATTGTTGTTTGAGGAATATGATTCATTACATACAAATTTTTTATTGAACTATTTTTTCTTTTATGAGCAGGTTAGCGTACTCTATGAGGAAAATGATGGAAGATAAATCTCTGGTTTGTATTTCCTAACTACTGTAAGTTTTTACATATACCCTTGTCTATTCTCACATGCTAAGGCTATTGATATACAGGTCAGACATCTCTCAGCTTGTGAGACAATGGGATCTGCAACAATAATTTGTAGTGACAAAACAGGAACTCTAACACTAAATGAGGTATTTTTTATTTTTAAAAAAAGTATTTGTTGAGAAAGAGCAATTAGTTAATTCAAAATACAAGTGGCAACATGTTATTCTATAAATAATAAAATTCTAAATTTACATAGTCAATATTTGAAAATGGAGTTACTCTACAAAAAAATTCCTCTTAAGATAAGGATACATATTGACATCTGGAAATGGAGTTGTCTAGCAGATGTTATCACTTAAAAAAGGTTACATATAAACGCTTATTTACCTACACATGTTCCTTCTAGCCCTGATTACAAACTCAAGTCACTATATCATGAATCGTACCAATTAAAAGATGAGATAAAAAACCATTTACTGTGAGGTGACAAGTTATTTTTTCGTTGTTTTCTTTTCAAAAGAGGAGAATGAGTAGACCTTTTATGTTGGGGTGCCTTTTCTGCTATGAGATTCAGGGCATGTTTAAGCAAGTGCAATCTAAGTGCAACCACCTGATCCAAGCCTTCTACTGCCTTGAGACATAATTACACAAGTATCCTTCCACCCACTTGTTCACAATCTCCATTTGACCATCTGTTTGAGGGTGCTAACTGGTGCTTGGGGTCAACTCTGTGCCAGCCAACTTGAATAGCTCTGCCGAAAAGCATTGAGAAACTTGCTATCCCGATCATTGACAATGTTCTTCGACAATCCATGGAGTTTGAACACTTCTCTAAATAACAACTTTGCAACCTCCAGTGCCCCAAATTTAGATGAAATGGCAAAGAAATGTGCATATTTGGTCAACCGGTCAACTACGACATAGATACATTCTTTGCCTTGCACCCTCGGAAGACTTGTAAGAAAATCCATGGATATGCTTTCCCACTTCTGGTTAGGGGTAGGTAATGGCTGCAATAAACCTATTGGGAAAGTATGTTTAGATTTGTTTTGCTAACAAGTCACACACTCATAAACATGCCGCAAGAAATCATCCTTGATATCCTTCCAATAGAATCGATCTCTAACTTGCCTATAGGTCTTGAAGTAAATTGGATGTCTTGCAAGTGGTGTATCATGAATGGGCCTCAAAATATTCTCCTTCAATTTCGATTTGGGCACCAAATTAATTATGTCCTTTTAGTAGATGACATCATGTACCACCTGTACATGTTATCCTCAATCTTGCCATCCAAAATCTTGCATGCAAAACTATTTTTGGAATACTCAACCAAAATATGAGCCTTCCAGTCTGCTGAAATGTTTGTCAAAGAGCAGATAGTGGGTTTTTTGGAAAGAGCATCTGCCACAATATTCTTTTTTCCCTTCACATACTCTATCAAAATCATATGCCTAAAGCTTACTTACCCACTTCTGTTGTTTCTCCTTTAAATCCTTCTGCCCCAAGAAGTATTTCAAATTGTTATGATTTGTTTTCACAACAAATTTTCCACCTACCAAGTACTGTTTGAACTTTGTCAACACATGCATGATGGCAAGCATCTCGTTATTATAGATGGATTATAATTTCTCCGCATCTCGAAGCTTTCGGCTCTCATAGGCAATGGGATGCCTATTCTGCATCAATACTGCTCCAATTCTCTCACTTGAAACATCACACTCCAAAACAAAAGATTGAGAGAAATTAGGTAAGGCCAAAACAAGACAAGTACTCATTACCTCCTTTAGTTTTTCAAATGTGCATTGGGCCTCCTTTGCCCATTTGAAAGCTCCCTTCTTAGTGAGATTTGTAAGAGGTGCACCAAGTTGAGAAAACCCCTTAACAAACCTCTTGTAATGATTGCATAAGCCGAAGAATCCCCTCAGTTCTATCAACGTCTTTGGCGGTGGGTAATCCAGAATAGCATGTATCTTCTCCTAATGAACCTTGACACCATTAACATTGGTCACATGCCTCAAGTACAATATCTCTGTCATCTTAAACTCACATTTGGAAGCCTTAGCAAATAGGGACTGTGCCTCCATGATGCCTAACACCTCATCAAGATGTCTAAGATGATCCTCCCAAGTCTTGTTGTATATACAAATATCATCAAAGAACACCAAAAGAAACTTCCGCAACTATTTATGAAAAATGTGGTTCATGGAAGATTGGAAATTGGCAAGAGCATTGGTCAAGCCAAATGGCATGACTAGAAACTCATAGTGCCCATAATGACACCTGAATGCTGTTTTGTGTATATCTTGCTCCTATCAATCTTCAAAAAATGTATTGCACTGTGCAACTCATCCAAAAGCTCACCGATCTTGGGGATAGGATACTTGTTTTCAATAGTTTTCTTGTTAAGTGCGCGATAGTCAATGCACATCCACATAGTCCTGTCCTTCACTAGAACAACTAAAGAAGCAAAGGGATTCGAGCTAGGTTTTATATGTCGCATATGTAATAACTCCTTTATCATTTTCTCAATCTCCTTGAATCTTTTCAGATGTCGATAAGGAGTAGTAATACGGGCTTAGAGCCCTCCTCTAGCTCAATCACATGTTCAAAACCCTTGTCAGGAGGTTTCCCAGGAGGAATGTCACTAAAGACCATACTGCACTTGTTCAACACAGATTGGATGTCCAGATGTAATATGCTGCCTTGATTGCTCTTGTTTTTTTTGTTTCTTGATGAATGCTTTGTTTGTGTTTTTGGTAATGTTTTTGAATGCTTTTAAATTGAAATAAAGCGTAGAAATAATAAAACTTGCAACAAAGAGATACTCAGAAATTTCATTATTTTTCAATGATGCAACTAGCTGAGAATTCCAGATTTCTATTACAACCAAAATATCGAGTTTTCATCAATTACAACAGCAACCCAGATCATTAAAGACCATTACATATCTAGAACTAACATACCTAGAAAATGTTTGCCACTTTGACAAGAGGCTGTAGTTGAAAACAACGAACTGGAGCCGAAAGAATGACTGATTTGACCTTCATAAGCTGATGTCTCTGCTGCCTTCGAAATTGCTGAGTGCTCTCCATCCCTAGGCGCCCTAAAACCCACAAAGAACTGCCCCAAAACCTAAGCGTCCAACTTGCAAACCCCCACGCCCCTCCTTGAGGTTGTATGGCCAACATATGCAATGGTATGGCCCAACAAAGGTTTAACACAACCAACAATCCTCTGAAATCCTCCTTTAATCCGCCTCAATGAATAATTTGTGTAATAAGAAGCCCAAATGACTGGAAGAAAGGAAATAATGAACACTAGTGAAAGCTCAACTGTGATCTCTGAATGAAACCACCATAATATTCTCCAGACTGTATCTCTCAACAGTGTAGAGAATGCTGCTTGCAAGGGATTTCATCCTCACAAACCTTGAGAAAAATGAACTCCTCCGAGAAACAACAACAAACTCAATATTTTCATCCAGCGTAAAAAAAGAATGAGATCCCAAAAGCTCTTATATAGCCTCTCCAAAACTCCACGACCCTTCTTGGGAATTAAAATGTTTGTAATTTTAAATTACAATATCCCCTTATGTCTCCCTATGCGCCCAACTTTAAGTTAGAACATTGCTTACTTTATAATTTCCCCCCTTGTGGTCCCTTTAATAGAGTAACTTTATAAAATAACATAGGTTAAATAATTTCCCCCCTTGTGGTCCCTTTAATAGACCAATTGAACATTGAAATAAGGATATCAATTGCTCTCACCGACACTACTAAAAATAATGGGATAATTACTAGCTCCATCGATGCTCGAAACTGACTTACTAAAAATAGTAAGTATGGGAGAAGACTCTGAAAACACTCCAGAAAAGGGCAATACACAACTCCCAACCACACCATATGTGATAAATGGTCACCAAAGTTCCCTAACAACACTCCGTTAACCTACAGGAACGATTGAATAGGCTAACTCTGCCAAACTGTTAAATACACTAGGAAGTGGACATTAGAGTCCGCCCTTCCCAAGATTGCTTGTCCTGAAGCAATCTCAACTCTGGATGTTGTAGAATCTGCTCATTTTCCCATGTCGCATCCTCCATCGGTAAGTTCCTCCACTTGACCAAGTACTCCTTACTAACCTTCCTTCGAAGAGTGCGCTCTCTGGAATCTATGATGGCTTTTGGAATCGAAATCAACTTACCCTCTTTATGCAAGGGTGGCAACTCTAATGAAGAAATCACATTGTATCCTAGCACCTTCCTAAGCCTGGATATATGAAAAACATTATGAACCCTGTTCTCAGCTGGTAACTCAAGCTCATAGGTGACCTCCCCAACTCTCCTGGATACCTTGAAAGGACAAGAAAACCCAAGTTTGAGCTTCTCTGCACCACTCTTTTTGGGAGAAGAATGTCTGTAAGGCTGAAGCCTCAAATACACCATGTCCCCAACATCGAAAGTATGTTGTACTTGATGTTGATCAGCATATAACTTCTGAGGATTCTGAGCTTGCTGCAGGTTCTTCAAAGATTTCATGACATCTTGACTTTCCTACAAAAAATCTCTAGCCTTAGGCACTCTACTACCCCCAAAGAGCAAATCCAAAAAATTGGGTGCCTCGTACCCATAAAGAGCCATGAAAGGTGACATCCCAATGGACATATGATAAATGGAATTATAACAGTATTCGCCAAGATGCAACCATTTGATCCAAGCTCTCTGCTGCCCCGATACATAGTTCCTGAGATACCCCTCCACCCATTTGTTGACTCTCTGTTTGTCCATCTTTCTGTGGGTGGTAGCTTGTGCTGGGAGTGAGCTTTGTTCCACTCAACCTAAAGATTTCCTAGCAAAAGTGACATAGGAACTTGCTGTCCCTATCACTCACTATACTCTTGGGTATCCCATGCAATTTGAAAATCTCCCTAAAAAATAAATCAGCGAATTGTGCAACTTTATATGTTGCTGAAATAGCGAAAAAACGAGCGAATTTGGTTAACTTGTCAACCACTACATATATGCAATCCTTATTCTGCACCTTAGGCAACCCTGTGATGAAATCCATGGAGATACATTCCCACTTCTGATTGGGAATGGGCAAGGGCTGAAGTAATCCAACTGGATAGGAGTGCTCATTCTTATTTTGCTGGCAAATAGGACACTCCCTTACATACTTGAGGACTTCAGTGTTTAGTCCCTTCCAAGTGAATCTTTCTTTGATTTTCTTGTAGGTCTTGAAAAAACCCGAGTGACCAGCCATCGGTGCATCATGAAATGCCCTCATTATCTTTCTCTTAAGTTATGACGTAGGCACCAAATAGATCCTCTCCTTGTAAATGATCAACTCATTGAGCACTGTATACTTCTCATCATGAGTAGTGCCCTCTATGATTCCTGCTGCCCAAGAATCCTTAGCATACTTTGCTGAAATTAACTCTTTCCAATCAGTAGATATCTCCACAAGAGAACATAAATGGGGCCTCTTAGAAAGTGCATCAGCAACTTCATTCTTCTCCCCTTTAACATAAACGATGTCGAAATCATATGCCTGTAGTCTGCTAACCCACTTCTACTACCTATCATTAAGATCCTTCTGGTTCATAAAATACTTGATGCTATTATGGTCCGTTTTGATGATAAATTTGCCCCCTACTATATATCGTCTGAATTTGGCTAACGCATGCATGATAGCGAACATCTCTCTATCATATATAGAATAGCTCTTCTCTCCACACCTCTTAGCTTCCTGCTTTCAAATGCTGTAGGGTGCTTCTCCTGCATCAACAACGCCCCAATGCCCTCTCCTGAAGTATCACACTCCACCTCAAATTGTTTGGTGAAGTCTGGTATTGCCAATACTGGACATGAGGACATCAACTGCTTAAAGTGCTTGAAACACTTTTGTGTTGAATCAGAGCATTCAAATGCCCCCTTCTTCATTAAATCTGTAAGTGGGGCTGCAGTCTATGAAAACCCTTAACAAGTCTCCTCTAAAATCCACATAGACCAAAGAGTCCCTTGAGCTGAGTGAGATTCGTTGCAGGAGGCCAGTCAAGAATGGCCTTGATCTTCTCAGGATCAACTCTCACCCCCTCTGCACTAATGATATGCCCAAGATAGAGGAGCTCTGTCATGCTGAAGTCGCATTTGGATTCTTTGGCATACAAGGACTCACTCTCTAAGATACTCAAGACTTCCTCGAGATGCCTCAAATGCTCCTCCCAAGTCTTACTAAATATCAGGATGTTATCAAAAAATATTAAAACAAATTTCTTTAACTGCTTCCTGAACACCTGATTCATACAACTCTGGAATGTGGCTGGTGCATTAGTTAACCCAAAGGGCATCACAAAAAACTCAGTGTCCAAAGTGGCAATAGAAAGTTGTCTTCTCTATATCCTCCTTCCTCATCCTGATTTGATGATACCCATATCTCAAATTTATTTTGGAAAAGTAACAAGCCCCATGTAGCTTGTCGATCAACTCATCTATTCGCGGAATGGGATATTTTTTCTTAATTGTCTTTTTGTTTAAAGCCTTGTAATCAATGCACATTCGCATTGTTCCATCCTTTTTCTTTACCAACACAACTGCTAATGCAAAAGGGCTTTTGTTGGGTCTGATATGTCCCATCTCCAACAACTCCTTAATTGCCTTTTCTATCTCATCTTTATGTCTCTTAGGATGATGGTAAGGGGTATTAATCATTGGTTTGGCTCCTTCTTCTAGCTCTATGACATGCTTTATCCCTCTCTCTGGTGGCACGCTAGGAGGGATGCTCCAAAATACCATGCTATGTTGTGATATCAGCTTCTGGATGTTCCGATGGTAATTGCTTTTTTTGATGATCTGCAACTTTAGGCATGATGAGACACTCGGCTGCTCACTCTACTTGCTCATGTCTGATTAACCGTTCCATCCTTTTGAAGGACACCACTCTAGGCCCCCCATTTGATAGGCCTCTAAGCACTATCTTCTTCCCATTGGCCTCAAACTTCATTTCCATCTTTTGAAGATTAAAAGAGAACTCCACAAGGGACTTCATCCAATGCATTCCGAACACTATATTGGTATCTCCAATATTCACTACATTGAATTCATCATTCATCTCATACTCTTCCAATTGTAAACTCAAATTGGAGATCTTACGAGTACAAGAGAGTTTGTACCCATCAACTACCATGACCTTAAACCCCTAATGTTCTTTTGTTTGTAGTCTTCTCCTATGTAGGAACCCCTCATCAATGAAATTATGAGTGGCTCCTGTATCAATTAGTGCTATGATTTTCTGCCCTTGTAATGGCCCCCTAACTTTGAATGTGACTGCATTTTGCATGCTAGAGAGTTGGGCAATGGTACCACCTCTCTTTGGCTCCTCTTCCGATGAATTCTCCTCATCACTACTTTCCGAATCAGACTGCTGATCTGATTTTTCTTCATCAGTGGAAATATATTCTATTTGTTTTGCTTTTTCCTTCACACTACACTTGTGCAATGGATCCCAAGGCTCTCTACAATGAAAACATAATTTCTTCCTCGAAGATCATTTAGTTGCTCATTATCTAACCTGTTAGTCTCATGACATGGCTGATGTACCTCCTTATGAAAATATTTCTTATCTTTGTGCTTCTTCTGGGAAAAGCTCTTAGCCTGAAATTTGTTTTTGCGAGTAGAGGTCTCCATATCTGTGGCCTTCTTAATGGCCTCTTGCAATGAAAATGGATTAAGTGCCTTAATCCAACCTCGCAAGAAATCCAGAGACCATCCATTAAAAACACAATAAGCTTCCTCTCTGAAATCTTTGTGACTAACAATGAAAGTCTCTGAAATTCCACCACATATGCCTCCACAGAACCCCATTGTTTGAGCTGAGCCAACTCCTTGAAATGTAACTCTGGATCTTTCCTGTCAAACCTTTCTATGAGCCTCTTTGTGAACTTAGGATCAAAAACAATTTGGTCATGATGCAAGGTGATCATGCCATGGTGCCAAAACTAATGTGCGCTACTGTCCCAATGTATGGCCACATGCTTGATAGCTTCATCTTCCTACATTGGGTTGAGCTAGAAGTATATGTCCAATTTTTGAACCCATGCCCTCGCTGTGGTTTTTACTGAGCCATCAAAAGAAGGAATGGATAGTGTAATGTCCCCTTTTTGGCCTGATGTTGCTTTTGGATGGTTTAGCCTACTCCTGACCCTCGTAGGCTAGTGAGTATGATTAGGGGGTCCTTTGTGGCAGAGATCTAGTCAGTTGATGGGTTCCATTTCCTGGATTCAGTTGAATTGGAGAAATAAGGAGTTTTCTTAAGATATAATGTTTAATTATTATTAAAGGTATTTTTAATAATAATAATTATTTTAATGTTATGTTATAATGTTATATTTGCACTTTATATTATATAGTCACATTTTAATATTTGTAAAGTGCAAATAATATATTATTAAAAGAGAAGCTTCTAGAAGAATCGACCTCTCCTTGAGTAAGAAGGTATAAAAAGAAGGTTAGCCAAGCTTATAATCATCAAAGAATTGATATTTGCTTTGATGTGATTGTTTGGTGAAAGAGCCAGCTAGGGTTTCTGCCATTTCCAACCACTAGGAACGAAAACTCTCATTGGTTATGCAATTTTGAGGTTGTGAAATATCAGCTGAATTATTGTTTCATTGTGGGCTTCACTTCAGAAGTTCAATTTGTGCTTCATTGCAAATTTTGTGGCCTTTGGCCAAATTTGGAGATTAAGATTTCATATCAGCTTGTTGAAGCATTTTGGAAAATAACCTACAACTGCAAACTTGTGAAGAATTGGTTGGAGATAAATTGGAGATCATTTGCAGATTGGAGGCAACATTGATTGGCATATTTGGAGGTGATTATTGTATGAAGAACATTCTGATTTTTCATCTCAGTAAGGGTCAACTAGCCATGGTGAGAAGTACATATTTGCTCATTGCTCATCATTGAGACTTTAGATTTTTGTGGGCATTGGAGAAATCAATTCCTTTCATGTTGGCAATCATTTCTATAGCGATTTGGAGGGCCATTGTTGCTGCATTTATTTATATAAAATATTGCTAGGCAAGAACGGGGGCGGCCAACATAGAGGAGGGCAATTTCATGCAAGAAGGGCACATAAAATTCCATAAAAATCAATTTTGGACTTCTCCAAGTTCGTTGTTCACTTCCAGCTATTGTAATTAGGTTCCACCTCTTGTTTTCATTAATATATACATCTTATAAATCTGAAGACAAGTCTTAAATTAGGTGGCAGCCATTAAAGGCATTGTAGAAACTTTATCATTGCATCAAGTTAGTAGTTCAAATCTGAATTGTAATCAGTTTATGATCTGTTCTATTGAGGAATATAAGTTTGAAGTGAATCTTAAGGTTGCATGCCAATTGTTAGAAGAAATGTCTCTTTCATTTGTAGGCTTGATTGTGTATTGGAAAGTGCTATAAATTGTTGTATGTCATTACTACTTTCATTATCAATCAATATTGCATTGTTGAAGAGCATTCAAAGCATCTTGTTCCCAAATCAGACCAAAACAACAAATCAAAAATTCATATCAGCAAGCTACAACTTCACATACAAAGTGTTTGACAATATTCGTTGAGCATATAATCAACATTTTGAAGTCAGAACTAGCAAGGGATATTACAGATAGCTTCCCCACCTTCCGCTGCAACTCTTGATGATGTTGTCTACCACACCTGTGTGGTCAGTGCTTCAAGCTGAGGCCCATGCAGTCACGAAAGGACATCTTAGCTTGAAACTCCAATCCTGAAACTCTCCAATCCTGTAAAATTTGATCCTGTAGCTCTGATTGGGTGGGCTCATCCTCTACTTGAGGATTAACTCTCGGTTGGAAGTGAGGCATTAAGGGCCTGTAATTAGTTGTCCAAGTCCTACCTTGCTGATTTGTGCCTCTATCATTCACTGAACCTTCACCACTGCCATTCCTCCTGCCGTGCCCTCTGTTGCCCTTATTGTTACCTCCATTGTTCCCACCGATGTTTCCAACATTATTCCCTTGATTGTTATTGTTATCCCCAAGCAACCGTTGGTTCATTATGTTCATCATTTGCATTAAACTTTGTTGTACCTCACATTGGCCTTTAGCCAAACTATTCAATATGTCCCTAGTGTTGGGTTCTTCCTATGGTTGTTCCCTATTGTAATGTCCCAATTTTTATGAGTTAGCATAAAATTAAATAATTAATTTAAGTTGTCGAAAAGATGTCAAATTAAAAATGACAACCTAAATTAATGGTTCAAAAGTAACTTTAAATGTTAGAGAAGTTAAATTGAATTAATTAAATTATTTTTTGATGAGTTCTCAAAAAATAAAATTAAAAATGAAAATGGAAAAGGAGAAAAATGGAGAATCCAAGAAGACAGGCGGAGTTACGAAGTGGAAAGAATAAAAGATTTTTGGAGCATTGCTGGAGGTATGCTTGATTTGATTTTGGAGAATAGGTTTTTGGTTGGTTGAACAAGGTTCACCAGAGAACTTTGTGGATACAAAAACCTCCATAAAGAATGTCATCTTCGAGGCTGAAAGATGCTTCCTGGGTGACCATTGACAGTCTTATTCAAAGTCTATGCGAGAACTTCGTTGTTGATGAATTTAATGTGTTCTCAATTTAAATGAAAATTATACATTATAGTAATCATAGCAATCATTGGTGATACGATGAGGTGTTATTGTCAAAATATTATTGGATTATGAGTATTGTAGTTTTGAATTCTTAATTGGCTGGAGGATTAATTTTAATATATAGAAGCCAAGTCTTTGCTGTTAAATTTATTTGGGAAACCGAACCAGATGTGTAAGTTGCTAGCCATCAATTGAGTTTGAGAAAAGCGTAAGAGCTTTGACAACCACATTAATGCTAGTTGAAGCTTTCAAAAGTTTTCTGAGATATTAATCGAATGAAAGGTCGCTCATCTCATTAATCTGGAAAGACGTGAGTTTTCAAAGGATATTTTGGCTCTGATAATAACATCAAGGGAAGTCTGAATGTTGAGCTAATACATCAGTGGCTGTATTAAAATTATGGCCTAGTCGAAGGAGTTTAAGGAGTCAAGACGATTCTTGGAAGGGACTACCTTGGTGTGTCATTTTGCTAACATGGAACTGACGTGGGAATTCAGGGACAACACATCATGTCAAGTTGGGATTTGAGATTGAGACAGGAGTTGTTTCTACAAACTCACGCAAGAAGACACTAATCATAAACTTGGTTGAAGGGAGAACAAAGGTAGAATTGAGGATTTGATGAGTGGCAGGAGGATATGAGAGATCGTGGTATATATAAATATATATTCTCTAATGCTGTGTATGAGACCAGGGAGATATACGAGAGATAAAGAGTCAATTAAGCAATTAAATAAGGTTTCTTAATCTTAAAATCTTCCTTTGTAGCCTCTATCTGGTGAGTCGCTCATGCTGGAGAAGTTGTAATATCAAGGAAAGGGCATATTCATTGAAGAAATGCAATCGAATATGTTTGACGACATCACAGATTAAATTGAATGAGCTATACAAACATTATTTATGGGAGTCCAAGAAATAAGAGTTTTTGTTTATCGCTTTGAGTATTGAAGTGGTAGCTGTGAAAGATAAAAGTGGAATTTGAAGCATATCGCGGGAAGAAGAAAGAACTCACAAATTCTCTATTTTTCGTCAGTTGCTATTTTCTCAACCATCGAGCATGGTAAGGGAACACTAGTAGAATGGTCGAATGTTTCATGATTTTCAAGAAGCGAACTTTGACGCAATATTAAGGAGGTTCGAAATTTAGAATCTACAGAGTTATCGTATTCTTGAAAAGAATCGGTTTTTTAAATAATGAAAGACTTTGGAAGCTTGCGGTGAAATGAAATATTAAGAGTCTTGTTTGCAAGAAGTCGTGAGATTCCAAATTTGTATTGCTGCTTGTAGTTCCTTATGTTGGGCGCTTCTTTATGAGGAGAAATGACATATTTGTAAAGGGAGCTTTGTAATATTGGCTGCCGGATTAATTGCGAGGGGTGAAGGATGACGGGGCAAAAGACAGGAGTTGAAAAGTATTTGTAGAGTTAACAACTGGTCGCGCCTTTCTTCAAAACTTAGCGTCAAATTTGCATGGCTATTACTCTAGGTTAGACAATATAATATCATTGTATGTCGAATTTGATTTATATTAAACCGTACTACTGTACATGGGAATTATCTATTGTTGATGATATTTGCCTCATACATGGTTTATTCCTACAATATTGATCCTAAACTAAATCTGGAAATTATAGTTCTAAAATAAATATTGTGGGGAAGTCATTAAATGAAAGTATGAGATATAAACAATTGCAAATTATTGCTAACACAATTAGAGCAAAGTATTCAACATTTGTTTGATGGAATGCCTGAAGGATAAATTGGTGATTTGGTTCGAATTTTTTTTGGTTAAGGTTAGTACAGAACAGGGCAGGCCATTTCACCTATCACCCATTTCTTCCTCTTCTTCTGATTCAGAATCAAACAGGTTCTTAGCTCCCCTCTGTCTTCCTCTCCTATAAGTGATATACTTTATATTTTCCCGATTCATGAAAATTTTATATCATCAATCCCCTTCAGGATGGCAGGATACTTTGTTCGAATACCACTGTAATATACTGCCTTGATTTCTCTTGTTTTTTCTTGTTTCTTGATGAATGTTTCGTTTGTGTCTTTGGTAATGTTTTTGAATGCTTTCAAATATAAATAAAGTGCAGAAATAATAAAACTTGCAGCAAAGAGATACTCAGAAATTTCACTATTTTTCAATGATGCAACTAGCTGAAAATTCCAGGTTTCTATTACAACCAAAATTCGAGTTTTGCTCGATTACAACAGCAACCTAGATTATTAAAGACGATTGCATATCTAGAACTAACATACGCAGAAAATGTTTGTCACTTTGACAAGAGGCTGTAGTTGAAAAGAGCAAATTGGAAGCAGAAGAATGACTGATTTGACCTTCATAAATTGATGCCTTCGCTGCCTTCGAAATTTCTGAGTGCTCAGCCCTATGTGCGTCAAAACCCACAAAGAATTGCTCCAAAACCTAGGCATCCAACTTACAAACCCTCATGCCCCTCCTTTAGGTTGTATAACCAGCATACGCAATGGTGCGACCTAGCAAAGGGTTAACACAGCCAACAATCCTTAGAAAATCTCCTTCAATCCGCCTCAATGAATAATCTCTGCAATAATGCCAAAATGACTAGAAGAAAGGAAGTAATGAATACCAGTGAAGCCGAACTGTGATCTTTGAATGAAAACACCACAATATTCTCCGGACTGTATCTCTCAACAGCATAGAGAATGTTAGAGAATGCTGCTTGCAAGGGATTTTGTCCTCACAAACCCTGAGAAGAATGAACTTCTCCAAGAAATAGGAACAAACTCAATATTTTCATCCAACATAAAGAAAGAATGAGCTCCTAAACACTCTTATATAGCCTCTCGAAAACCCCACAACCCCTTCTTGGGAATTAAAATGTTTTTAATTTTAAATTGCAATATCCCCTTATGTCTCCCTAGGCGCCCAACTTTAAGTTATAACATTGCTTACTTTATAATTTCCCCTTATGTCTCCCGTGGTCTCTTTAATAAAGTAACTTTATAAAATATCAGAAGTTAAATATTTAATTTTAACTTTAATAACGTTATGATATTTTAAAATAATTGCACTGGACCGATTAAACATTGAAATAAGGATATCAACTGCTCTCATCGACACTACTAAAAATAGTAGGATGACAATTGGCTTCGTCGGTGCCCGAAATTGACTTACTAAAAATAGTATGGGAGAAAACACTGAAAACACTCCAGAAAAGGGAAATATGCAACTCCCAATCACACCATACTGGATAAACGGTCACCAAAGTTCCCTAACCACACTCTGTTAGCCTACGAGAACGACTATATAGGCTAACTCTGCCAAATTGCTGAATAGGCTAGGAAGGGGACATTACACCACATGATATTGTTTGTCATTGGTTTTAGAAGAAATCATCCACTAGGTTGCCCAAACAACATCACCATGTCTAAATATATTCTCCATCCTCTTGGCTGACACGACCTTGGGTGCACCGTTTGACATACCCCTTAAGACCACCTTCTTCCTATCCACTCTGAACTTAAGCTCCATGGTCTGAAAATTCTATGAGTACCTCCCCAAGGAGTGTAACCAGTGGACTCCCAAGACTACATTGGTCCTCCCAATGCCCACTACATAAAAATCCTCGATCATTGTGTAGTTACCCAATGCTATACTCAGATGTGGCACTTGCTTAGTGCAAGTCGTGGTGAAGCCATCAACAACCATTACATTGAAGCCATCAAAGTCCTGTCTATAAACCCCTCTTGGCCACCAAAGCCTCATGTATGAAATTGTGGGTTGCCCCACTATCAATCGTACTTATAACTCACTGCTCGTGCAGAACTCCCTGGACTCTGAATGAATGATATCTAGGAATGCCATAAAGGGTAGTGATGGTTCCTCCCTTCCCTTCTTCCAATGCGTGTCCCTCTCCATATGTTGTCTCCATCTAAATCATCCTGTTAATTACTAGTAGCTCCTTCATTCTTCTCCTCCTTGCCATGTGAAACCACCTCTATATAATGAACCTTCCCTTTCCCCAAACACCGGTAACCAGGCTCCCAAGGTTCTTTACTAGAGAACTGTGTACAGGGGGCCGTTTCCCCAAAATGACCGGTTTAGGAGGGCGTCAGGGGCGGGGGCCGGGCAAAGCGTCCCGCCCGTCCATCCTGAGCTCAGAGGGAAGCGTTCCGTCTCCCAGAGGCAGAGGAGGCGTTTCCTGGAGACGTCTCCAAGTCTCAAGTCTCCTTGGGAGGCGCCAGGAGTTTCCTGGGAGACTAGGAGACGCCCAGGAGTTTCTTGGGAGACGCCCAGGAGTTTCCTGGGAGACTAGGAGATGTGTTCCATGAAGGTTTGTCTGGCTTTGATGGTCTTAATTTGGGTTTTATTGTTAATGCAAAATGATGTACACCATGAAGGTTTGTGTGGGTTTGGAGGTCTTAATTTGGGCTTGGCGGCGGGGGCTCCGCCCCTCGACCCCGCCCTGTATCGCGACAGGGAGCGCGCCCAGGGCGCTGCCCCGGGACCCTGCGAGGGGCGCTGCCCCTCGACCCCGTTGGGGGCGCTGCCCCCAGACCCCACTGGGGGCGCTGCCCCTTGACCCCGCTGGGGGCGTTGCCCCCAGACCCCCGCAAGGGGCACTGCCCCTTGACCCCACTAAGGGCGCTAACCCTCAAACCCATTAGGGGCATTGCCCACAAACTCCCATTGAATTCATTTGATTTTCTAGGTACTCTCCACTAGTTACCTTCAATTTTACAAAAACAATTTCATTTGTCAAATTTTATTTAGCAATTAGCATTCAAGATATCTTCGTATTTAGATTTAGTATTTCAAATTTTGCTATGTTATAATTTTACTAATTAGTAATTTGAGTAATTTCCTATAGTTTCATTTGAAATGTAATTCTTATATTGTTATACTGTTATACATCCTTTCAAAACTAGTTTTTCAAGTACTATAAGTATATTTATAACTATATCAGCACCACCACCCCACCACCCCGCCGCCGCCGTCCCCCCGCCGTCTCCCCGCCGTCCCCAAACTTAGGCCCTTTGTCCCCCCGTCTCCGAAACGCGTTTCCCCGTCCCCGTTCCCGTCCCAGGGCCCGTGGAACCGCTAGAGAAGCAAAATTTTTTCTTGCAAAGTTCATTTCTAACCTCGTCATCCATGTAAGTTTTCTTGGGCCACTCTTTATGAAAAGGTTTCTTATCTTTTTTCGGTGGAAGTGATTTGGGTTGGAATTTGCTTTAAGGTGTTGAACTCCCCATATTACGACCCCTCTTGATGACATCTTGTAAATTAATTGGATCAAGTGCCTTGATTAAACCACGAAAAGGTTTTTACAATCCCTCCATAAACAAAACAATCAACCAATGCTTAGATATATCTATCACCATAACCAAGAGTTTCTGGAACTCTGATATGTATGTGTCAACTAACAACACCTGTCTCAACCGTGCGAACTCCCTGAAATGCAGTCCAGGGTTCTTCTGGTCAAACCTATCAATTAACCTCTAAGTAAAATCAACGTATGTTGTGATACTAGCATGTCCCAAATTGACAAACAAACGGTACCACCACTCATGAGCTTCTATATCAAGATGACGTGTGGCATATTTGATGGCCTCTGACTCTAGCATGGGATTAATTTGAAAATATGTATCTAACTTTTGCACCCATGAACGTGCAGTGCATTTGCTAGAACCATCATAGCTAGAAATAGTCAACTTACCTATCTACACTGCAAATCCTGATTAGAACCAAGTCCCCTATCTCCTCGAGGCCTATTCCTATACTTAACTAGGCAAAAATCAGCTAAGGACATAGCTGCATGGAACTCCTCTCCCAATGATCTGTATTCCCTCAAATAATCTGCAAACCCTTCACTAACTTCCTGCTATCCTAGTTGTCCTCTAGATGGTGCCTCTATGAAGTTAGGCATTAAGGGCCTTTGTGTTGTGCTGTTAGCTTCCCTAGAGTTATTGATAGCTGGAATATCAGTGTTACTTACTTCTCCATTGTTGCCATTGGTGCCATTATGCCCTTCACCCGTATTTCCATTATTGCCATTGCCATTGTTGCCTATGTTATTGTTGTTGATATTGATAGTTTGCATCATTTGAGTCATTATCTTGACCAATTGTTGCTGCCTTCTTGCCAAATCGTTTAAAATCTGCATAGTGTTGAGATTTTGTGGTTCATTTTAGTCACCCATACTGCGTTCTTCATAATTTGAACTAAGGAAGTGTTGTCTTCGCTTGTATGTGATGTATTCTCTATCTTTTGGATTCATAAATTAATATCGGTCATTAAATTTATCAAATACCTCTCCAGGCTGGCAAGATCACTTGCTCTGATACCACTATAATATGCTGGGCTAAATTTTAAAACCAATTTTGCAATTTTCATTAAGTTTGATGTCCGAGCATTTTGTCAAACAGTTTGTATGCATATGATTATGGGGGATTTTCTGAGTGTAAGCACTAAAGTAATTTGCTTAAGGCATTATAACATGTTTTCCTTCATTAAATTCAACTTGTCATGCACAGATTTATAGTAGCGAATTGACAAACAGTTTGCATCCATTCATTGTGACTGAATACATAAAGATTCAATATTACAGTTGGCTGTATGTAACAGAAATGTATACATATAATGCTTCTGACCTTAATGATGGTAGATTGAACACTCAGAATAAGCTTTAGCATATTTTGCCCCTTGTGGAAAGAGTAGGATCTTCTCCATGGTCTTTGTTACACTTCCAAAACAACAAGAAGCTTAATATTGTTAGCACCCAGTCTCAAGGAAGTCCATTTACCACACGTCCAACCTACTGCAACTTCTATTTGCTCCCACATTAGCCTCCAAAGAGTTAGTGACTGGCATAAACCCCTATGTCACTCCCAAAAAGACTCATTCTAGCATAGGAAAAGGGGGTGTGGCTAGTGTAAACCCTCACAACTCTTATCTCCTCCAAATTGATTCGCCTGATGGTGAATGATGTCTGTGACCAGCAAGAAATATTCCACATCTCCCCTTTGTCTTACTCACACACTCAACAATATGCGATCTCGAATCTTCTTCTAATATGGCATCCAAATCTAACCACTTGGTTTTATCAATGAATTGTGCTAAGAATAAAACCCACACCTTATGTCACGTCCAACTGCTAAAGGGACTTGATCAGCAATTAAAGAGTCTATCTTCTAACATGCAGACACAACGCCTCTCTACATTTGCAAACCTCACACTACACCATTATGCCATGTTTGGAATTTGTCACTGAGCACAATAATATAGTGAACGTCTTCAATCTCTGCAATTACTTGATAATTTGTCTTCCCTGTAAGAATTCACAAATTATTTAATCATTTGATCCAAGCATGAACCTATGTGATTTCACCCGCAATCAGCTAGAGAAGATATCTCACAATTGAAACTGATTTCCCATAGGGTTTTTGTCCTAGAGTTTTGCTCAAATAAGAAGCTCCAAAGCCACAATAGAGAAAATATAACAAGCATGAGCGAATGAGCTCCAAAATTCTCTTTTATATTTTCCTGGACAAACCTTTTTAAATTCCCACAAAATATTTCATTAAAGCTCAATAATAAAGTGACTTTTAATATTTCTTTTAATTTTCACTTAAGTCACTTTATTAAATTAATTAAAATAAAGCTATCTGTAAAATGTTATTTTTTCGGATAAATTTAAATAATTAATTTAATTTATTCCCTTAACTTCCGCCATTAGCCTACGGGAATTGAATAGGCTAAATGGTCACCTCCGACTACTCCTTAGAAGGGGACGTTATAGATAAAAATGATGAATTTTGCATTGCATTGACATGAGTTTCATGATTGTTCACAATCCTCTTTACATTGGCAAGGACATACTAGTATGTGGATGCATATGGTAGTTATTATTATAGTAATGGTATATGTCCATGGAAAGAGCTTGAATTTCACTTTCTAGCAGTGGAAACCGTCATTCTTTTATTGTCTAAAAATATAACTTTTTCCTAAGATTTTCATGGAGTTTAGGTTTCCATTTGGGGGGATTGGGGCTAGGGGCATAATGTGGATCACTAGATTTGTAGTGCATATTTCATTCAACACAGGCATGAAATGTGTTTCTAAAAGTTCTTGTAATGTGCATTGGGATGTCTTTAAGCCATAACTTTAACATTTATTCCTCATCTAAGTTCATATCCTGTGCTTATATGCTTACCTTGGATCACTTCTTCTGAATATTTAGCATGTTATTCTATTTATCTTTTAATATAAGTTTGTGGAAATATCTGCTCTAAAGAAAGTTGGTTGTGCTTACAGATGACAGTTGTGAGAACTTGGGTGGCTGGAATATTCAGGGAAACTAAAGACATAAGCATGCTTCATGATAATGTGATTGGAATCCTTATTGAAGGGATTGCTCAGAACTGCACTGGCATGGTGTCTTCTCTCAAGGTTTATTGCAATTTAATATATATTTTAGCTTGTAAGACTTGTCTGCATAATGAAAATGATTTTAATTAAGGTATCATCTTTTAATTAATATTAGTGACATGTTATATTCCTATTTGATATTTTACACTTTTTCCACCATTTTTAGGGAAAGGGCCCAGAAGTATCAGGAAGTGCGACCGAGAAGGCTCTCTTAACTTGGGGACTTGAGGTACAATCTTAGGGAAATCTGAAATTGAAGTACTTTTATGTTTCAAAGCGTGTGTATTGTGCTACTAATATTTTATTTATTAGTCAGCTTAGATCACATTACTATATATGTACCTAACTCTCTGCTAAATAACTACATCATATCTCATTACCCCTATCGTATTTCTTATTATATTTTATATAATCATGATAGCATTGTGCTTCATGTAATCTTATTGGGTAGCAGAGTGGTCCTACCTTAAATATCTGCGTTGGGTTCTATTAAATTCGTAGACATCAATATTATTTGTAGTATGTGTGCTTTGAGATCATCGAAATCTTAGATACATGGTATCAACCCAAAAATTTGGAAGTAGCAAATTATTCTTATTGACTTTAAGAAAGTCATTTTGGATTCAAGGAAGATCAATCAAAAACACACACACGAGAGAGAGAGAGAGAGAGAGAGAGAGATTCACTTGGGCTTTGTGTGTTCCAGTCCCTTGCTCTGTTCAAATGCTGCCCACCCTCTGTTTTTCATCTGCAATCAATTTTTGTAATGTTCCCTTCCAATTGACAGGTCAGATAATTTAATGACTTATTTAATTCCCATAAGTCATTAAATAAAATAAGGGAATAAATTATTGATTATTTAATATTATTCTTTCCAAGCAAATATTATGAATTTAAAGTGACTAAAGCGGAGCTTTAATATTTATATAGTCTCTTTATTATATTTTCCCTCCTAAAGTCAAATTCAAATATTTAAATTTAATATTTAATATGCATAATATGACTGAGCAATTCATATCCTGAACTTCCTCACAAATATATATACTGAACTTCCTCCATCTAATATTCTGTATTGTAATTTGGATATCAGAAATATGCAATCATTGTTGTCTACCTGAAATATGAATATGAATTGCTCAGTCATATTATGCTGTTATGTTTGTCAAATACCTTTTTGATGCAATGGTTAATTGCTGATTTATTCATATTAGTGGAGTATTTCATTGGACAAGATTAATGCATACAGTTTTCTATTTAAACACTTACTGGAAACAACTCAGATCAGCTAGCAAGTGAACTGTTTGACAAAATGCTTGCATTGTCAAACTATGCATAATCGTGGAAAAAATACAAAGGGTCTTTACAGTGGTATCAGAGCTGGTTTTCTTGTCAGCCTTTGGTTTTCATGAGTGACAGGGAGAAAAGGTCCCTCTAATCATTGCTATGCAACTATAAACTTCCCAGACCTGTAACTGTGTTCTTAACCATCAGTTCACAATTATTTCCAACCGCCATTTTCATCTCAGACCTGCTCAAATCAGAAATCACAAATGTTGCAGACTGGCTGGATCTAATTACAGAGCATGGTTATCCTCAACGCCACCAAACTCCATCAAATATAATATGGGAAGGCTCCTTACAATCACGGCACATTGTAGAAGAGGCATCATACTACCAGCCCATAAGGAAAGGCTCAGAACATGGCTATTAAAGGTCTGTAAATTAAAACTGAACAACACCACGCTGGGTGGGAATTACTACAGTCAACCAAAGTCAGCCCAGCATCAATGAATTGCCTTCCCACCAATGTAACATAACCCAAACTGCTATTTCTACCCACAAATGAATCCTTCATCCCTTTAAAATGTCCGAATCTTCATATTTGCAGACCTGTTAAGGAAAATTGCAGACTCACCATGAATGGCACCAGCTCCCAGCAGGGGTGATTTTGCTAGGAAAAATTATATAAATTTTCTTTGGTCTCCAAAATGAGTTTTATATGTTGCTGAGTGTTCCTATTATCTGGGCACTGCTTCTCCAAAGGTTTTCAATGCCTTAAACACTCCAAACAACCCTGCACAGTCCCAAAATAACCCAGATTTTCACCTGTATGGCCTGCAACTAGGGCCATCAGCTTAGAAAAAACAATACAACCACCAACCCAATCAAGACATAGGATATTGAGGCACCTAGACCTGCAGATTGCAAAGAACCAATACCCATAACCAATTAATGCATCCTTCAAATAGGACGATCAAAATTAAGGGTCATGACCTGCTTATGAATAGTACGACCAGGTGCAGATCATCATTAGCAAACCCACTCCTTCACACCAAAACCACTGAAACTAATATTAACCAATTCCAAAAATGAACTTCAAAAACTTCATATAACTTCATATTAGAAACCCTGGAAAGATCAAACTCCTGAAAACAATGGTGATTCTTGAAGTAGAATCACTCCAACCAGCTAGGGATCATCTTGCAGATCCGAAACCAGTGATTTGATGAGGGTTTTTCTCCTCTATCAATCCCTTGAAAGAACTCCTCTGTTCACTCCAACAACATTTCGTTATGTGTGCGATTTCAAATCAATGAAATGAGAGCCCAAACTCCATTATATAGAGTTGGAGGGAAAAAGACTTATTTTAAAATACAAATACTTTGTTTTTCCCTCAAAGGCCCCTTTTTAATTTTTAAAACATTATAATTCCCCTACATTTCCCAAGGTGTCCAACTTAGGGAAATAACATTTCAATTTTAATTTTTTTAAAACTAAAGTAATATTTAAACATCACTTTATACTTTAGTGTAAATATTAAAATAATTCCAACCATCTTATGAAAAGCATTGATGAGACATCTGAAACGGAAACTGATCGCACCAAGAAGCTACTGATATGACAAGGGAATATGTCTAGTGCCAAAACGGGCACTTACTAAAAATAGCTGTGTTCTCCAAGAAATGCGGAGAACAACCTAGATGGCCAAAAATGCAACAAAGGACATCACCACCATCTTGAACACCAACAGAACACCAACACACCATTAGATGTTGAGAAACCCTGCTATTGAGCTCACCAAGAAGCTTGAAGTCCCCTAACCACTGCCAATTAACCTATGGGAACTCAATAGTAGGCTAAATGTTGCTATAGCTGACTAGGTTTGAGAAGGGGACATTACATCCTTCCTCTGCCCAAAGAATGCCATGTTCTAAGGACAACTCTTGTATTTGCTTCCTTATGCTATTTTATGAGTTGGCATAGGTACACCATTCTTACCTCTATAGGCTTTGCTTTCTATGCTAGGAATGTGAAATATACCCCTTAGTTTTTTTTTGATATTTTCCACACAACAATGCACCTGTTAAGGTTAGCCCAATAATCAAAACCAGCTGAAAGGGAACCCTCCACTTATCTGATCACCAAGATCCCGATTTGGGCGAGGTGAGAGCATTCGGTGTAAGGAGATCGTTAGCAAATAACTGAATTGAAATTACAATGCTAAAATGAAAGTGTTGGCGGTGAACCGACCATGAATTCCGCTCTACCACTTATTCAGTGGGGGGAAATTATTACAATTATTAAACTAAAAATTCAACCACTTATTTAGCGGGAGTAAGCAAAACTGAAATGTAAGATACTCAACCACTTATTCAGCAGGAGTAGTAAGTACAAAATGAAATATGCTGAGGATAAAGAGGCTGATTCAATACTATTGAAACCAGCAATTACAATGTGCCTTTTTACAATGATTTATCAATGAAATCTGCTCGAACTTCAATACAGTGAATACACAATATGTCCAATTACAAATGTGAATATGAACACTCTGGAAATATAGCATGGAATGAGAATAACCAGGTCTGATATGAAAACCAACAAACTGAAACTCGGACCAGCAAGCTATACAATCACCAAAATGTTCATAACTACTTCAAAACTTCACTAAATTGCCCAAAATTGAAAGCAAACATCAACTAGAAGCAAGGAGACCAACTAACAATGGATATACAATGCAAATCAATCACTAAATGAATGGCACGACTCCCAATACCATGTTAGAGAGAAGGTACGACCCAAGGAGAGGGGCAACCTCTCTAGAAAATCAAGTACTCCACAATAAAATCTGAAAATCTGCAATAAGGGACGCCTTGAGCATAGAAATAGAATGAGAAAATACCCAGAATGAAATAAAATTCACACAATGATTTGCGAATGAAAATTTGCTTTAGCCAGAATCAAACCGGCAAACACAAAACTGAAATTATCATCAAAATCTCCAACAATGAAGCTCTATCTGCAATCTCTGAATGAGAAGCAGTCTCAAATCCAAGTAGGTGTTATCTTTCAAACACGAAATTAAATCCTTGCTAGGAGGTATGCATTCCTCGAAGCCATAAACCTGAAACCAATTCGGCAACAATTCGATATGATAAGCAATGGATACCAAATGAATGAGCAATGGCCTTCTTAAATAGAGTTCGAGGTGACTCTTTAGCTTCAATCATTTCCCTCCAAAAGGGACGCCCAACTCCTTTTTGCAATAATTTAATTTTTAAAGCCACTTAATTCCTCATCCCTAGGTGTCCAAGTGTCAAGGGGACCACAGTTACATTTAAAATATTAAAATTCTTCTCAATGAGGCATCCACCCTCAAGGACCACATTTTAAAACAACTTTAAGTCATAACACTAGGGCAAGGGGGCCAATATGAAAATATAACATTAATGATTGAAAGATCCCCAACCCAAATTTGATTTGATTTTCTGGGTTTTGTCTTTCCAAAGTCTTTGACCAGTGAATAGGTAGGTTTTTGTTTTTGTGTTTTTTCTGATTTTTTGTGACTTTTGAGTTTTACCAAATATGAATGCAATTTTCTCTTGAGATACAGAGGAATTAAATTGAAATAAACTTCTAATTTTTCTGATTTCAAACAACAATGCATAAAATTGTAGAATTAAAAATTTAGGAACACCATACATCAACTAGTCATACCCGAAGTCCAATGCTAACCTGCAATTGAATTTTATTGATGAAATTCCAATAAAATACAGGATTGCAAATCAAATATGCTCCTCCAGCATTCTGTCCAAACCCTAGCAACAACATAGATGGTACGACTGCCCTTGAGGATGGAATGGCTAGCAAAATCAGTCACCAAAATCCATAAATCTGCTCTCCAAATTGACAAATCTGACCTCCAAAACCCTAGCTGCCTACTGCCAGCAAGTAGAATGCAAATATGTGATAGTATTGGCCTAGGAGAGGTTCGATCTATCAATGGCAGCCTCTGATCTGAAGAAGTATGATGATATAACACTGCTGCAAACTCAGATCTTAAAAATAACTACCTGAAACTCCTCCAATGAAGCCCAAACGAAGACCCAAGGTAGGCCCTTCTCAAAGGTGAATTGGGTTCTCGTCCAATTCACGATAGCATTTGAGAGTTTTCGTTCCCAAAAGGTTGAAACACTACTGAAACCCTTCTTCAGAGCTCCACCTGCAAATGCTAATATGAGAAATGACAATAGAATGTCAAAATATAAGCCCAACACTTATCTTTATAACCTCCATGAGTTTTTTTAAAAAAGATAATAAAATATTCCTCCTCAAGGGTCTTTTCCTCATGAAAAGAAAGGGCCACATTTTAAAAACAACTTGAGTTGCTAGGATGGGGGCACTTTTCACTATTCCTCTTATAATTATCTATTACTATTCACTTTTTACTATTCCATTAAAGCAAACTCTAATATTTCCAATTTATCCCTGGATTCATTAATTGAACTCCAAATGGAAAGGCTTGTAAAGCTCCCAGCTAAGCTTCAGATCCCTCGGTTGGGTCCCCCAACCATTCTGCTGACCTATGGGAACCCTAATAGTAGACCAACCACCGCTATAGTTTGAGCTGCCTAAGGAAGGGACATTACAATGACTTAAAATAATTCATTTATCAAAAAATGCACCTTAGAAAGCCATAACCAAAAATACTTAACTGTTTTGCTCGAAGTAGAAAGCACATTGAACTGCAGCCAACTGGAGCACTGCCAAAAACAAAACTTATAAAAATAGTAAACTCAAAAAAGTTGCCCATTGCATTTGCATGTCATATCATTGCGAAGCTCTCTGAAAACCCAGAAAGAATCTGCAGACCAAATTCCAAAACTCCAACACGCAAACCCTTGAAAAAGCCAAAAACCTCCAAACAACTGGAAACCCTAATTTTTACCTCTGACGAGCCTATGGGCATCCGGAATAGGCTGATGGGCCACTAAACTGCTCATTGTTGAGAAAGGGGACATTACAAAATGGCACACAAATGGGCTTTCACTCAACCATATATATTTGTATACCTTTGATCACACCCATTGCATATCCCAACATATGTCCTATCACTTGGAACTTTTATCATTTTTACATGCCTTGATAGAGGTGAACCTAGGTCGATTTTGAAACAGGGTTGACCAATGGACCTGTTGATGTGTTTTTCGTGACCGCACCAACGCAGAATAAAGTCGCCAACGGCTACCCTATTCTCTCTTGATCAAAGTATTCAGCATGCTAAGATTGCAAGAAAGTTCATGCGTTCAACTCCAAGGTTCTTTCAGTGCGAATAGGCTCAGTTGGCTCGATGTGATTTGTTGGTATTTCAAGGGGACTTACGGAATTGTTCAGCAGCGGGGAAAGGAATTCAAATGCTCGAAAGATTTGTCTATGAAGTTCTTGTTTCCCGAACTAACTTGAAAGTACTGAATTTAAAATGCAGGGTTTAGAGAGCTCTAATCTACTCTAAGGCGTGGACATGGCGATCAATTCTCACAAGCTTCAACCAGGCTCTGCTTTGCCTCGCTTCGGACAGCCTCCACAGAACCGGTGCAATCTTCAAAGGAGTAGCTCAAGGTGTTCATATCACAACTTAGCATGAAAATACCATCACAACGACGCATATAAACATACAGTCATGATCGAAGTTAAGTCGTGATATTCCAGTTGACCACACAAGCATTCACCATCAGCGAACACACTAGTGGTATGGATAGAAGTTTGCTCAAATTGAAGACCACATTCCACAATACTATCTGCTTGCATGAAATGAAACTTATTCTACTTTAAGTCACTACTCGAATCAAGGACGAAGAAACCTTGCTAGCTACTCACAACAAAAGATGAAATTCATCATCAATGAAAATTCTTTTTATTGGGAGAGTGTTCACAACAATTTCTTACAAAGTTTTAAGGAAAAACTTTCCTTCTTCTTCAACTACTCTATCAATCTATACTAAGCTACTTCTAATTTGTCTCTCTATTCTAACTTCTACTCTAATTCTACTGTCTCATGAATGAATAAATGAAGGGGGACTCCCCCTTATATAGCTGGCCAAGTCCAACGGACGGCTCAGATTACAATCGACTGGATGGCCCAGATTGTGCCACCTCAGCCCTAAACAAGATTCGCCCTAAAAACTGCCACCAAGAGGAGTGGGGTAATAAATGAGCCATAAATGTCCATCTTTCTAGAAGATTCCAATTTTGAAACGTGTTCACACTATTCTCGATCTTCTTTCTTGACGTTGTTCTTCAACCTTGCTCGAACTTCCACTCTTTTCTCCATCTTGAGTTTTGAAAACGCCCCTTCTCTGTCACTAAGTCTCAACACTTAGCCATTTTCTTGCAACCTTTTCTTCCTTCGTGATTCATCATCTTGGACTATTTGCTTCATCACTTTAAGTCATCATCATTTGGTCTCGACGTTCCTCCTGCAAAACAAGCAAGGAGCGGAGCATTAGAACATTTCATAATATAAATTCAACTTACTTACCAGGATTTTTACGTTCTAACTTCCAAGGGTTCATCGTTTTTCTAGCCAACTTTGCGTTCAAATTCCTCATGCCTTAGTCAAATTTCCAACCTATCTTGCATTCTGCTTGGGCGTACTTCACTCTGATATTTCATCCAACTTAGACTCGAGAAGAAATGCCTTCATCAGGAATTTGATCAAAAATCATCTAGGCGATCACCTTCAAATTCATCCACCAAGGCAAATTTTATCTTGAAAACATGTTTTATTCCTTGCCTTAGAAAATTTTAAATTTTCCCTTAGGAAAATTCATCAACCTGGTGCCCATCAACAATATTCACCTTGAAGGCCCCGACAAAGTGTGGAAGACCTTAAAATCCATTCCTCATCGCAGACGTCCAATACCCAGAAGAAAATTTTCTTTAGAACGCGTCGAATCCATGGGTACACAACGAACGGGTTCATTTAATTTTTGAATTTTGGACCTTAGAAAAATAATTTTCATCAAATTTAATCCATTTCTTCATCCTTGAGCGCATTTCCTTGCTCTGACTTGAAATTTCTCATTGACCCTGTGAAGCTGGGGTATTCCGACTCATTCCTGCCGATTTTATCCATGCCTCTGAAAATTTCATCTCCTCCATCAGACTTAGGCGTATTTTCCTCTAGAGGTGGAATTTAAATATTTATACTTAGAAAAATATTCTATCATTTCATCACTAGCTTGGGCGCATTTAAGCTTTTGTCCTACCACTTGCAAACACTTAGAAAATATTTTTGGCTTCCTTCTCATCTAGGGCGCAATTCATGGGTAGTGCTTCCATTTTGTTACCTAGAAAATTCTTCAAGCACTTCTCTTCAAGGTAGGGCGCATTTGGGGAGTTAGACTTCAAATTTCTATGTTTAGAACATTCTCTAGCTCTCCACAAGTTAAGGCGTATATCACAGGGGGCCCACTTAAATTTTGTATGACTTAAAGATTCCTTAACAGCCTTCTCAAATAGCTAAGGCGCATGCATAGGGTCAAACTTCAAATGTAGAACACTTCCTTCAAAAGTCAAGGCGTATGGGATGGGGCCCACTTAAATTTTGGACGCCTTGATTCTTTGTCTTCATGCATGCATGTATTCTTGTCTTCAATTGGACGTATTTTGTCCTTTTCCTCCTTTGCATGCATTTGCTTTGATTTTGTCATCATATGTCTTGCATGCATCTTAGGCGCATATGGGTGTGCCTACTTCAAATTTATAACACTTAGAATATTTTCTAAGTCTTTATGCAAGTCAAAGGCGCATTCAGGGTGCTGAGCTTCTAATTTTGAACATTTGAAATTCTCTCTGCCAATTCTTCAACTAAGGCGCACTCAAGAGGTCATGCTTTCAATTTTGAAATACTTAATAAATCCTCCAACTCCCTCCACTAGTCAAGGGCGCATTTGAGAGGTGGAACTTCTAGTTTTCATGACTTAGAATATTTTATACTCCCCTCATGACCTTGGGCGCAAATGAGGTCCTCTACATCAAGTGTTAGCACTTAGAAATTTTCACTTGACTTCCATTTGGCAAGGGCGCATATAGAGGCATTTGCTTCAAATTTACTATACTTAGACAATTTCCTCCAGCTCCTCACAAGTCAAGGCGCATTTTGAGGGGTCTTCTTCAAATTTCGAAGACTTAGAATATTTCAAATTCCTCCCATTAGTCCAGGCGCCAATAAGAGGTCTTGCTTTCAGTTTTGAACACTTAGAATATTTTAGAGTCCCATCTTCTAGCAAGGGCGCAAATCATAGCCTGAGCTTTCAATTTCAATGCCTTCACAAAATTTCTTGCCTCATCTTCAAGGTTAGGCGCATCTGGCATGCTGAACATTCAATTTCTACTCCTTGGAGGACTTTTGCTATGTCATTCTTCAAGTGGGGCGCAAATAGGAGGGGTTACTTCAAGTTTGAATGCCTTATAAAATTTTCAATCACCCTCTCTTCTCCCTCGGCGCAAATGGAGGGGTGAACTTCAAATTTCACAGAGTTAGAAACTTTTTCAAGTCTTCACCTTGAAGGGCGCATTTATCATGGTCTACTTTCATTTTTCAAACTTAGACAAATTTCCTGGAGCCTCTCATGAGTCAAGGCGCACTCAAGGGGGGGGACTTCAAATTTCACCGTACTCAAACTTTTCCAGCCTCCTCCAGCTTCAAGGGCGCATTTGAAGGCCTTTACTTCAAATTTGAAATACTTAGGAAAATTTTGGACTCCCCTATCTTCTCAAGCTTGGGCGCATTTTCCTAGGCAAGCTTCCATTTTTCATACCTTAGCAAAGTTTTCATCCATCTTCAGCTTCTTAAGGCGAATTCACTGGTTGGACTTGAAATTTCTCAGGCTTAGTGAACTCTTTATAGTTTCGCTTGACTCAGAACGATTTGTTCATGCTAGCCCTAATTTGCCCTAATTTTCTATTTTTAGAAAGTTTCCCAAATTTTGTATTTCAAGCTAATTTCAAGCTCCAAAAGGGCTGGATTTTGCTTTGTTCTGAACCTCGGGATGCATTTGTGCTGTTGATGCCTGATATCTGTCTGTACCTGCTATTTTTAGTAACTTACTAAAAATAGTAATTGCTCAGAATGTCTCCAAATTTTGCGTGCCGATTGCGTGAAGGGTATTGATCGTGATTGGACCCTGCTTCCGCTTGGCTTTTGTGCTCAGCCCTTGAATTTAGGAAACCCTAATTTCTCTGCCCAAGCCTGCTAAAAATAGTAAGTGCTTGATTTTCGAATCTTTGTAGCTCCGTTTGGTCTGAAATTCGAACCTCGGGGTCCTCATCGCTTATTTGACTTATACCTACTGATGCCTTGCACTGACCTGCTATTTATAGCATGTTTCTGGAGGTGGCTTACTATTTATAGTGCTTGCTTCCAACCGCCGATTGACTTGAAATTTGATGAGGCTCCTCACCACGCGACGCTGTTGACACTGGCGCAAACCGACTTTCTATTTTGAGAATGACTTACTATAAATAGTAAATTACTCTGTTTTGCCTTCAAATTTTACCCGAGGACTCCTTGAAGATCGCGTTGGTTTACGGTTTTCAAAAATTGACATTTTACCCCTCTTTTTGGGTCTCGAGCTAGAAACCCTAATTCATCTTGCATGCATATCAAACGATATCCGTTTGTCCTCGTTTTTGTTGCATTGCGATCAGCTCGTGATTGTTGTTGGGAAGCGGTACAGGGACGATCTGCTAAAAATAGTAAGTTCCTTCGAGTGATTATCTCCGTTTGCATGTCACCATCGCTGAAGCTCTCGAAAAACCCACAAGGAATCATCCGACATGCAAAAGAAACCGACATGCAAACCCTAAAATAGCCCGGTGAATTCCGAAAGTCGTTTACCTCGTTTTGCATGTTATACCGTTGCGAAGGTCTCGAAAAACCCAGAAGGAATATGCAGACATGCAAAGAAAAACTCTGCATCTAAGCCCTGAAATTTGTCTCGGAAGCTGGACTGCTAAAAATAGAAAGTTGGCTGTTTCAGCTCAAATTTTGCACGCGAGTAACTTGATGTGCTCTGAATGCGGTGTGACTGTCGGAATCTCAAAAATGCTGAAGGATTGCTCGCAATTTCACACTTACTAAAAATAGTAAGTACCTCAGAATCTGATGAAAATTTGCTGAGAGCCTGCTGGAAGCACACTGACAACAATGTTAAGCTCTGTTTTCAATTTGTTCACCTCGTTGAATTCAAATTGGCGTGAAGGAATCAAACCCTAATTTTAAAGACTTGGCCAAATTTCACATTTAAACTCAATGACGGGCACAATCCCGGAAAGACAGACAGTATAGAAGAGAGACAACGACAAAATGACCCAAAAGCAAAGCCAAAATTAGGGGGTCCCCATTTGCAATGGGGCGATGTGTGAAAAAGGTCACAACAGGACCTTGAACTAGTTGAACAACACGTTCAAGAATCCAAACGAATGAAATTACAAAATACTTTATGGACCAATAACTTGTGTCTAGTAAATTAGATATCTTTTTATATAGAAAATAAACAATTTATAATTTGTGTTGTTATCCTTGTTTGGGGAGTGAAACAATTTATGATTAAATTTTTTAAAATCATATATTGAACATGTCAATCTTTTTTATATATTGTTTTATGATTTAATCATGTATGATAAATTTTCATTATTATTAATATTGAATTTACATTAAGATAAAAAATTTACAACAACATATAAATTGTAAATTTGTAAGCATATAATTTTATAGTATACTTTGTGTATGATAAAAACAATATATGATAATAAATTCGGTTTTGATTCATGTTATTAATAATTTTTAAGTTTTAGGCTTGATGACTAGTTTGTTTGCCCTAAATGTTTGTCCTAAGTTAAATATCATGATTTATAACCCACATCCTAGTAAGATAGTGAGCAAGTAAATGCCTAGTTATTGATGAGTTGTCCGCTGTTTTTTAGTTTTGTTTTTGCTGAGTCATTGGCTACAGGCTGCCCTATCAACACATGAGGACTAGATCCTTGTGGCATTCCATGTTGGCTTCGATCCTTTCCTTGTTCACTGTTGTTGTGACTTAACACACAAAATGCCCCCTTTTTTGTGACTGCAACACACAAAATGCACCTTTTTTAGTTGTGACTTTTAACTCATCAAATTTTGGTTTTCTTTATTGCTGTGAAACTCCACACACAAAATGAGTAATAATATGGCAGTTGTTTAATGTATGAGGTTGGTTGTTTAGGGTTTTGCTGGTCCAGAAGTCAATAAAATTGCATTGAAAAATTTACTTGATGGTAGAATTGATCTAGAATTGGTTTGGAACTACCAAATCAGCATTACAATGATTGTCAAATACATGGAAAGTATGTCATGAGATACTCAAATGAAAGCTTATTACAATATAAATCAGTCATTGCTTCAATGAACCATAAGGTAACATAAAACAAGCAAATACTGAGAATATACTAGGTCTGATATGAAGGGGCAGCAGTCTGATTTTCTGAACTGCGAACCTGATACATGAACGTGCACACCATCAAATGCTCATAACTCTCTAACCAAACCTTTGAATCACCTCATATCTGTTGCAAATGATTCCTAAGAGCTGGGCGTCCAAGTCCCAGGAAACAAATTCCACAAACCAGCTTGGAAATCTCAAACATGCATCCCAATATACGTGCTGCAAATGGTACGGCCTCCCTATCTGGTCAACCTCATGCCAAAAAGCAGATTCTCATCTAAAAATCGCCAAATCTGGAGCAAGGGGGCACCCCAATGAGAGGAAAACTCAGCAACAATACCTACAAAAATATCTCAACTCCTCGGAACGATGCAAGTTAAAATGTGGGTCAGCTAGGTCTGTTTTGAACACTTCCAAGAAACTCCAACAGCAAGAGAACACACCAAAATAATTACTAGAAAATGTCAAAGCTACTCAAAACTGAAGCAAACAGGAGATCCATCACGATTGAAGCTCGATATGCAACCTTTGAATGAAGAAGCACCTAATATTCAGCTAGGACTAGGAGATATCTTCCAAACTCGAAACTGATGAAGAACTAGGAGGTGTACGAACCTCAAAGCAAGAGTTTGAATTGATTTCAGCAGCACTTCGTTATGATAAAATGAGATAACCAAATGAGAGGGAGAGAGGCTTATTTATAAGTTTAAAACCCAGAAGTTTGAATTTGCTTTTCTCTCAAAAAAGGGATGCCCAAATGAAGAATATTATATTATTTATTAAAGCCCCTTTATCTTGTGAACTATGGCATCCACTTTATCCTTGGCATAAAAATCATTTAAATTTGCAAAGTCTCCAAAAAGGGCATCCAACTCACGAGTCCACCTTTTAAAACAAATTAAGTTATTAGGCCTAGGCATGGGGGCCAAAAAGCAACTTTAGAAAATAATTTAACTTAATTTATTAAACTTTCCTTTTTTGAACTCCAAGAATGCTGGAGAATCCATTGCCAAAATTGAATTGCCTCACTGCCAAAAA
This sequence comes from Sequoia sempervirens, assembly GCA_007258455.2. Taxonomy (NCBI): domain Eukaryota; kingdom Viridiplantae; phylum Streptophyta; class Pinopsida; order Cupressales; family Cupressaceae; genus Sequoia; species Sequoia sempervirens. The sequence goes on from VDFB02336590.1 coordinate 33,506, forward strand.
TAGAAGTCAAGTGCTGAATTGCTGCCAAACCACACTGCTAGAAATAACACTTACTAAAAATAGCATACTGCTAAAAATAGTAAGCGACTCCAAACACCATTTGAGCACATTCTGTGTAGTCATCATAACTTACTAAAAATAGTAAGTCCGGAAATAGTCACTGAAGAAAATGCATGTGACAACCCTCTAAAGCTCTTTGAAAAACCAGAAAGTCCCAGAAAACATACTAGCAAACTCCTGCAACCAATCATTGAAAATTCAAGAAGATACTTCCTAGGAAATAGGAAACCCTAATTCTGCCTCTTACTAGCTAACAAGACTTTGGAAATAGGCTAACTGCCATTGAAAAACATAGGTCTAAAAAGGGGACATTACAATTTTCTAATGGCATTGCCAATTGGAAAGTTTGTTGGAGGAATTTTAGTTGGTTTTAACCACAAAAAAGTGTGCTTTAGTTAATAATCTGTCATATCTCTGCTTTAGGCATGTTTTAGTCATGTAATTGTCATCTTCAAACTTAAGCTGAGTTTTTAGGTGTCTCAACCAACTTCCAAGTACAATGGAGGAACTTTTGGATGGAAAAACCATCACAAAAGTGTATTTAACTTTGTTTTAGTGTTACTTTTGGATACAGAGTGGAAATCATTAGGGATATTATCACATTTTAACCTGCTGGGCTGAATTTGTCCATGGTTCAACCACTTAAAAAGTGTGTTGGCTTTAGTCCTTTATGTTTAGATGGAGGTCACTAAAGACCTTGCCACTTTCCTTATGTCTTGGACGTGGATTTCACATGGTTAAGCTATTATTGCTATGTATTTGTGTCTGTGTAACTAGTAAATAAGCCATTTAGGAAGACAAGAATCAAGAATGAGCCAATTGAACCATGCAACTTGTATCATGATCATTCTCTCTACCTGGATTAGACCAATGGTATGCAACCCATAACCATTCGTATTATTGAGTTAAATGTTCTAAGTGAAGGAAGAGTTGAAATAACTTTTTGAGTTTAATTTTTTTTATTAGGTTAATATAGATCCCACCATTAATGAGATTCAATTCTGTTAGAGACTCCAGGGACATTTGTTACTCAGTTTTTTGGAAAAAATGTAACCCTTAGGATACAATAATTTATGTGTCAAGCACCTTCCAATTAATCCATCGAATGATATTTTATAAATATTCCTTCTCAATTAATCTTTTGGTTACCTGTTGACTTGGCACCGTAGGTATTTATGTGTAACTTGGCACCTAGTCCTAGATTATGAACCACATAGAATAAATATTTCCTCACCATGGACATCAGACTTCAATATTATTGTAATGTCCCCCTTTTGGGATTGCCCTAAATTTGTACCAAATCCAAATAACCAATGAGTTAGAGAGTGCTTTCCTGATTGAAACCTTGATTGAAGTCTGTTGGTTGAATATTTTGCAAACTTGTGAGGTTTAGCAAAATAGTGGTTTCAGCCAAAGTGTGTGAGATAAAACTCTCCTAATTAAGGGAAGGCTCCCCCTTTCCTATTAACTAAAACAAATATGGGTGGAACGATAACCTTTCCTCTTGTTTCAAGAAAGATTAAATTATTTTCTCTTTGTAGAAAAGTAGCATTAACTTTTAAAGAAACTTTTACAGCAGCTTGCAATAAAATCGAGAGAAAGGAAATGAAGTTTCCTGAAAGCACAAAGACTTCCGTCACTTCCTTCGGGACGGGAAAGCAATCTTCAAGCACAAAGTCTTGAGAATTTGAGATCCTATCTACCCTTTTGAAAGATAATTTGAGAACAAGTTGCAATATATAACAGCACAAAGTCTGTAAGTATAATGCATTCAAGAATCACCTAATATGAGTATTATTATAAGCACAAAGACTTATAATTCTTCCCAATTCCTAAATTCAAACTATGAATTCAAACTTTAATACTTACAGCACAAAGTCTACAGATATTTCAAGTGAAACTCTCTTTAGCAATTTTCCACAATCTCCAAATAATCACAAAGTAATGCTCCAAAATGACATAAGAACACAATGGATGCAAAGTAGGATTTCAACACAAAGTCTGAAATTTCCAATTCTTTGATATTATTTGAAAAATAACAACTTATAACTATAAAACTCAAAGTCTTTATGGGTACAAAATTCTGCAGAATTTTCTTGCTTGCCAAAAAGATGACAATTACAATAGACCCCCTCAAGTATTTATAGGAGAGAAGTCTTGAGAAAAAGGTGGGAGGATCTCAACTAGAGAAATTCTCTCAACCACTAACTAACTGAAATTGACTTATTCAACATTACAAGTCCTATTATATTTTTGACTTGTAATGTAATCACATGTAATTACATTTTACAAAACTGCAAGTGAAAGGAACACTTGCGATTACAAAATTTGCTTTTATATGTAACTTGTCGAAAACAAAATACATAAAGATAAAGTGTTATGAGACACTTTTATTTTATTTCAGTCCTAGCTTTGAAAGACTGAAATTTGCTGATAATTTCTTGCAACTCATCTGGATCGGGGCCTAGTGTGTTCTTGGCAACCACAACAGTCTTAAGGATTACATCAAAATACCTTATTGTTGCTTCTTTATGTTCTTCATGGACAGTTTGCATCTTATCAAGGATCATTCGATGATTAACAAATTTATGAATTGAATCCATGGTAAACTGTTTTGATTCCAGCTCTTGACGAAGATTTGTTGCTATTTCTGTAGTAATCACATCAGTTGCAAGTAATTCTCCTTCGTGATTTAAAATTCTGCAAGACATTTTCTCAAAGCTAGAAAGTATGTCCTGCTCAACTTTGTCACTCATCTCTAGTGTAGTCTTAACATCTTTGATGAGATCCTCAATAACTAATGACTTGTTTGTCATGAGTTCTTCAAATTCTACATATTTTTCTCTATTTGGTATTATTGAATTGCTGTGTAGAATTTCTAGCTTGACTTGATCCATCTCATGCCATATTTTTAAATCTTTTCCAAGTGAATCCAAACTTTGCTTGAAAGCTACCAAAGTCTGATTCATCTTTACTCTTTTTGTTCTGATAGTACTCAAAATTTGTAATGCCTTTTCAATCACTGGTATACCTTAATCAATCAGCTGTGCTGCCCAAGAATCAATTGCTTTAGCCTTTTGTGGAATCTTCTCCAATTGTTTGACTGATTCTTCAGAGGTAAAAGAAGTCAATGGATTAACTTGCTTTGAAGAGTTTGTTATTTTCTGAATCACTGAGATGAGCTGTGAATTCTTCTCTTTAAGCTCACTTTTCTTTGCTAGTAATTCATCATACCTTTGGACCAATGAGGCTACTGAATCTGTGGCATCATGCATAAGACCTAAATGTGTTTGTTTGCCAAGTTCAACTTTAGTAAGCCTATAATCTGATAATTGCATTTCTTCAAGTGGCTTCTTAGATAATGGTTCAGCTATCTCTGCATATCTCATTTTTTTTTCATCTATCATCACTCGTGAGACCTTCTTTGCTTTCTTTGTAGCCCTGGATATTGGTTTCGTAATTTGTTTGAAATCAAATACATCAGGAGAGATCTCTTGCTTTTTTCTTTTGGGTGTAATTGAACTTAGCCATGAGGGTAATTCTAATGAGCTTACATTGGAGACTTGAATTGTGATTTCTGAAGAAACTGGCTCTACTTGTACCATAGTTGTCACCTTAGGAGAAGTGCTAGTTTGAATTGCGATAGGGGTTTGCTCAGATGGTTGCACATGATTAACTTCTGTCATAAACTTATCAAAATTCAAAGTAGAAGTATCAATTTCAAATAGAGGAATGCTGGAAGTGGTCACATAAGAAGAATTATCATAAAAAATTCTCTCCAAATCTTCATGAAAAGTTCCAATAGGAATCTCCATACTAGCATCAACAGCTGTTCTTCATTCCACTTACAAATACATCTGTATCAATATCCATAGGTATTTGTGGAATGATTGCATGAGGAGAATGTGAGACTGTTGAAGGAGGTGATTCTGGTGCATTTTCTTCATAAGTATCATCCTCATCATTAAGAACATGTACCTGAACCTGTGATGTTTCTTTCCCCTTTGTTGAAACTTCTAGTGGAGGAATTACCAAGGCTCTGCTGACCCTTAACTTGATTCTCGTGCTAAAACAAGAAGCACCTTCCTTAGATTTGTCTCTGATTTCAGATCTTTGCCCGACTGGTCCAGCCAAATCATTCTCTGCATCACTTTTGATTTTGATGGTTTTGACATTATTATCCTTCAACCAAGCATTGGTATTAACAAGGATGGGCTGAAAATGATCAAGGATACAATCACACTCCTTTTTAGACCATTGTGGGGACGGAAAAGGAGTTTTTGCAACTCTTTTTTCAATGTATTCTGGATCTAGGATTTCTCCATCATCTATCATCCCTTTAGGGATTCTGGTCAAGTTAAGATCTACAATCTGCTCTAAGGTAAGTCTGCTATAATCCATCCTTCTTATATCTTCTTCAGTACGAAGATCCACCCAGATATCTTCAAGACGATGAACATGAGCAAAGGTGTAATGTCCCTGTTTTAGCCATACACTCTTCTGTGTCTGATAGTCTATTTCCGGAATCCCGTAGGCGAGTTAGAAGCTGAAATTAGGGTTTCCACTTTCAGAGGAGGTTTTGAGGTCTTGCATGTGAAAGTTTCTAACGCATGTTTGGTGGAGCTTTCTGGGTTTTTGGAGAGCTTCGCAATGAGGTAACATGCATGACTGAATATTGACTTGCATTCTCGACTGCTTTTGAGGGCTTGCATCTTGGAATTTTTCAGTTTGGATTCTGGATTCTTTCTGGGTTTTCAAAGAGCTTCGTGATGGTGTGACATGCAACTGAATCAGAGAACTTTTCCGGACTTACTATTTTTAGTAAGTTGCGACGGTTGCTCAAAATGTGGAGAAAATGAGTTTGGAACAACTTGCTATTTTTAGTAAGTTCTATTTTTAGCAGTGCTATTGTTAGCAGCAGTTCAGCAGTCCGTAGCAGTGGTTATTTCTGGCAGGTCAGATTGGGCAGTTGGTCTTTCCAGCATTCTTGGAACTATTTTTGGCAAGTTGGAGTTGTGTTGGGCGTCCTTTGGTGGAGGTAAAATATTTAAATATTCTTGGCTAAGGTTTGGAGGATGATTTATTGATAAAGTCATATTTTAATGCTTTTTATTTGGGACGCCTAGCCTTGAGATAATATTTTATAAAGTGAGATAATATTAAGGCTATTTGGGACGCCACTTGGAGAGATAAGTGATTTTATAATGTTTATTAATTAAACATTTTGGAGGCCTTATTTGATGAAATAATATTTAAGTGAAATTATCTCCTAGGCAAAGTGGACGACTTCATATGGGGAAAAATATTATAATGTTTATTTATATCTTGGTGGATGCCTAGGAGAAGAAATAAGTGTTTTTTATTAAAATATTTCACTTTAGCCCTTGGACTTATAGCCTGGAGGAGATAATAATATTTTATAAGGTATTTTTGCACTTGATGAAGTGGGATGCCAAAAGCTAATGTTTTATTTGCATTTTTGATAAAGTAACTCTCCTTTATGTGAGGACGCCTAAGACAAGGAGACTAATGAAATTAAAATGAAATGCAAATACAAATTGGGCACCCAAATGAGAGGGAAATGAAATTGAATTTGGAGACAGAAGGCTATAAATAAGAGTGTTGGGCTCTTTGTTTATCATCCATTGCTTATCATAACAAAATGCTGCTGAAATTATTTCAGAACCCTTGCTTCGAGGAATGCATACCTCCTAGCTTATATTAGTTTCGTACTTGAGAGATAGTACCTAGCTGGTTTGAAAATGCTTCTTCATTTAGAGGTTGCAGATAGAGCTTCACAAAGATGGCTTCATTTGATATTTGCTGATTTTGGAGAGTTTTTATCAGTTTGGTGATGCTGGTGTGGTGCTTGGTTGAAGCACATTTTTTATCATAGCTCCGTGCTCGATTTTTTGTTGGTTCTGGGTATTGGCCCATAGTTCAAGTCTACCTTGGGTGCCCCTTCTAGCTAAGTTTTAGATTTTAATATGCAGATTTGAATTTTATATTGCAAAAGTCGCCCTTCTTGAGGCCATACCACTTCATCTTTCCTGGCAAATGTTTAGATAATTCATAGAGTTGTTGTTGGAGCAATTTCTTGGTTTGTACTTGGTCGCCTTTCTCATATGCTACATTTGCACTTGGTTTGACATCATTCAGAGTAGTATTGGCGAAGTTACGAGCATAAAGGTGAAATCTGTACTTGCTGGTTTGAGTTTTCAGTTTGCTGCAATTTTATATCAGACCTGTTATTTCAGTCTTTTTGGGCATATTTCATATGCTGGATATCAAATACTTGTTAGGAGATTATGCTCTAACCATTTGGTGATCATAGAACATCTATATCTCATTGTTTTTGCAAATTATATCTCATATTGTAACGCTGAATCAGTAGTACTGATCAGCTCTTTATATTTCTGCAACTTACATTTTGTATTCCCACTTTGGTGGAAGAGGCTGGCCATGCCGCCTATTTTACTTATTTGCAAAATCATATTCCCACGGCTGTGGAAGAGATTGGCCCATGCTCAGTCTTCATTGTATTGCATTTGGATCCTCAACACCATATGTTAGCACCTCACCCACTCTGGTCTTGAGTGCACATTCTTGGTGTCGAGTTACTTTCAACATTGCTTCATTTTCAATAGATTCTCCGCCATATGGTAGTGCCTTACCGACCTCGGGTTTGGAGTACACATGCTTGGTGTTCAGTTTACTTTTCAAGCATTGCATCATTTTCAATAGATCCTCCGCCATATGGTAGCGCCTTACCCATCTCGGGTTTGGAGAGCACATTCTTGGTGTTGAGCTTTCCTTCAGCATTGTATTTCTTTCAGTTGCTTCTAACGACCCTTGGCGCCATATGTCAACACCAATCTCATCCTAAGTTGTGTGTGCATTCTTGGCGTAGAGTTACTTTCCAACAGAGTTTGGTTTTGGGCTAATCTTAACGGGTGACTATTGTGATTGCTTGAACATTGCAAAAACAAAAAAAATAAAATTGGTTGGCTCATTACAAAAGGCCCTTTTGATTTTATCCTTCATCCCACGATAATCAAAGTCTTGTCTTGCGATGAATTTCTTCAGCTTAATTTCTTGAAGCTCTGCATCCATTGCTTTGGCTTTTTGAGAAGTGTTTAAAGAATACTGACCAATCTGTAATGGATTGTGAGAAGAAATAGTAATACCCAACTTGTGACTAGCAAGTTGTACAGAATGTACGACCATCAGCTGTCTTGCTAACTCCATCAAAAGAATTCTATCAGTAGGGTATCGAGGCAACATGTATGGCTGTTCAGTAAAACATCCAACTCTCATATAAGTGAAAGTAGGAAACTGCAGAAACAAGCAACCATATTCATTCACTTTCTCCTAGGCTGCTTAAGAAACTCTTCTCATCTTGAGTGTTTTGTCAAAGAGACACATAAAGTAACCAAAGAAAGCATCCTGTACTCTTCTGTAATGATGCCTACTGGGCTTCAGAGTTAGTTGATCATAATATTCCCAGACTTGCACTAATGATCTGTTCCCCTTTGTAGAAATACCAGGAAACTGTCTGAGAGATGCATCAATATACACTAAATAAGAATTCATATAAACGGTGTAGGTAGTATGAACTTGTGCCAATTGTCTACATAGGTTGTCACTGATAAATTCTCCCCAGAAAATATGAGACTGTCCTTTCCTCATAACCATGATGTACTTGTACATCCAAATTTCAAATACATTAGAAAACTTCAAACTTGCTAATCTGCTGATAAGTGTAATCATATCACCTATTTCTTCAATGAAATCAGAACGATGCAACTTGGGCCATCTGGTAAAGCAAGTTCGGTGAGTCTTCAACCATTTAGCACTGATGTGTCTATTGCAATCTACTTTTCTCTATTTGTAATGATCTATAGCACTCTTGATTGTGATATCAACATATAATGGAGCAGCAGGTACTTTGAAGATTTTATCAATTACTTCAGCCTCCAAACTTATAATTGTTGTGACCTTTTTCACACATTGCCCCTTTGCAAATGGGGACCCCCCAATTTTTGCTTCATTTCGAGTCTTTTGGCTTTGCTTTTGAGTTGTTTTGTCGTTGTCTCTCTTTCTTCTTTCTGTCTTTCCGGGGATGTGCCCGTCTGAATTGAAATGTTGGCTAAGTCTATTTTTAGGGTTTGCATTTCTCACGTCAGTTTGAGGTCAAATCAAGTTTGGCTATTGAAATTTGAGATTAATATTGTTGTCAGATGGCTTCCAGCAGGTTCCCATCTAAATCTCATTGAATTCCGACAACTTGATATTTTTAGTAAGTACCAATTTGGGGCCTATTTCCTTGGGATTTTCAAATTCTAACAACTGCACTACACTTTGAGCACTGCAAGCTACCTGCCTGCAAAATTTGAGCCAGAACGGACAACTGTCTATTTTTAGCAAGTTGGGCTTCCGGGGCGGATTTTAGGGTTGGCATGTCAAAGTTTTCAATGCATGTCTGGAGATTCTTTCTGGGTTTTCAGAGACCTTCACGACGATATAACATGCAAAGCGAGATGATGACTTTCAAAGTTCAGCCTTCAGAGGCTATTTTTAGGCTTTGCATGTCAGGGTTTTTAGCGCATGTTAGGTGATTTTTTATGGGTTTTTCGAGGGCTTCGCAGTGATATGATATGGAAAGCAGGATGATCACTTTTTCAGCAACTTACTATTTTTGGTAGATCCACTCTGGCAGCCCCCTCCCAACACTTCGGAATCACAAATTGATCGGCATGCAACAGAAACGAGATCAAACGGAGGTCATTTGATATGCATGCAAGTCAAATTAGGGTTTCCAGCTTCGGGACCCAAAAAGAGGGTTAAAAAGTCAGAATTTTCGAAAACCGGTGTATCCCACTGCGATCGGCATCTCTCAGGCTATCCACCGGTAAAATTTGAAAGCAATCGGAGCACTTACTATTTGTAGTAAGGCATTCCAAAAACTGGCTAAAAATAGTAAACCAGCAGCAGGCGCCAGTGTCAACAGGCAGGTCACCCGATAAGGAGCACGTCATTCGAATTTCAAGTCAAATGGAGTTGTGGAGGTCTTCGAAACAGGTAGCTGCTATAAATAGTAAACGACCTTCAGAAACATGCCATAAATAGCAGGCCAGCTCAGGATGGCAGTGTGAACAGGCTGACAAGGTCATGAAGGTCCTATGTTCAAAATTTCAAATCGATCCGAGCTTCAAAAGTGTGAAAATTTAAGGACTTACTATAAATAGCAGGACATGGAGAAGGTGGTGAAGATGAGGGAAAAATGCCTAAGTCTGGAGTTCATCCTGCTTATATGTCAAAATACCCCATCAAGCTGGCAGGAAGCTAAAATTCATCTAAGTTTGACAAAATGGAAGCTCCAGCATCAAAGTCCGCCCTAGAAGCTTGAAGAGCCTTGAAAATTTTATAACCCTGTGAAATTGAAAGATCCAGCATGAAAATGCGCCCTTGAAGTTGAAGAGGTGATTGAAAAGTCTCCAAGTCCTTCAAATTTGAAGCATCAGCCCCTAGATGCGCCTTGACTTGGAGAAGAGTTGATAAAAAATCTAAGTATTGAAAATTTGAAGCTCAAGGCCTCATATGCGCCCAAGGAGAAGAGGAGGCCTTTAAATTTGTTTAAGACTGCTAAATTGGAAGTAGAGGACCCCAGATGCGCCCTAGCCTGAGGAGAAGGAGATGAAAATTTACTAAGTCCTCAAAACTTGAAGCTTGACCCTTGAAATGCACCTAGGGTGGAAGATGGAGTAAAAATTTCACTAAGTGTTACAAATTTGAAGCTCCCTACCCCAAATGCGCCTAAACTTGCAGGAGGGCCTTGAAAGTTTCTAAGTGTTTTAAATTTTGAAGCATGACCTCTTGAATGCGCCCTTGACTAGTGGGAGGAGTTGGAAAATGTTCTAAGTGTTCAAAACTTGAAGCAAGCCCCTCCATATGCGCCTTGAAGAGAAGATGAAGATGAAAAATACTCTAAGTGCTGAGACTTGAAGTAACCCCTCCTATATGCGCCCAAGATGGAGAAGGCATAGGAAAATCTTCTAAGGCGTGAGAAAAATGAAAGTTCAAGGCTTTAAAATGCGCCCTCATCAGGGATGGCACAGGAAATTTGTCTAAGTGATGGAAACTGAAACCTCAGCACCCTGAATGCGCCCCAGCTTCAAGGAAGAGAAGGAAAATATTCTAAGTGTTGAAGAATGGAAGTAGCCACCCTTTTATGCACCCAACTTGCATGATAGCATGAAGTTTTTTTTCTAGGTGTTGGGAAATGAAAATACAACCTCCTGAATGCGCCCTAGTGGAAAGTTGAAGTTAGAAATTTGGCTAAGTCATTTAAAATGAAAGCTCAAGGGTGGATTTGCGCCTTAGACAGGAAAGGTTGATTTGAAAATTTTCTAAGTGCTGAGACTTGAAGTGCACCCCTCTATGTGTGCCCTTGACTCATGAAGACTTAAAAAGGTTTCTAAGTGTTGTAAATTTGAAGCCCAGCCTAGCAAATGCGCCCAAGAAGGAGGAGGTCCTTGAGGAATCTTTAAGTGGGTCCCTTTGATTTGCGCTTTAACTTGTGAAGAGCTTTGGAAACGTCCAAGTATGGAGAATGTGGATTGGGCCTCTCTTAGGTGTTTTGAATGGTGTAAGAATTGGAAAATATTCCAAGGCGTCCAAACTTAAAGCATGAAGGCTTAAATGCGCCTAGACTAAGGAGGAGGACATGTTGAAATTTTTTTGAGCTAGGTGGTGAAAATAAAAGTTAGACCCTTGATGGTGCTTAGATTGAAGACATGAAATGTGATAATATTTTCTAAGTGTTAATATTTAAATTCCCTCCTCTAGAGGAAAATGCGCCTGAGTCTGATGGGTGATGATGAAATTTGTTAAGGCATGAATAGGTTGGCAAGAGGAAGTTAGAAGATGCCAGCTTCATGAGGTTGATGAGAATTTTCAAGACAGAGCAGGAAAATATTCCCAGAGATGAAAAATTGGAATAAATTTGATGAAAAATAATTTTTTAAGGTTGAAATTCAAAAAAATTAAATGAACCCCTTCGTTGTATACCCATGAATTTGATGCGTTCTGAAGGGAATTTTCTTCTGGGTATTGAAGATTTTCGATAGGGAATGGATTTTAAAGTCTTCTGCACTTCGCCAGGGCTTTTAAGATGGAGATTTTTGATGGGCACTTAAATAATGAATTTTTTAAGGGGAAAATCTAAAAATTTTCTAAGGCAAGGGATAAAATGTGTTGTTGACATAAAAATGCCTTGGCAGATGAATTTGAAGTTGGATGCCTAGATAATTTTTGATCAAATTCATGATGAAAACATTTTGCTTGAGCCAGAGTTGGATGAAATGTCAGAGTGAACGCCTTCGTCGGTGAAATGAAAACGGAAGCTCAAGTCTCCAGATGCGCTCTAAGGGGGATGAATGGTAATGTGGAAATATTCTAAGGCATGAAGAATTTGAAGATGAAGTGAAACTCAGACATCAAGCTTTCAGTTACACCATCAAAATGAAGAAACTTGCGGAGCCCATCAAATCCGCCCATGATGAAAGGTTGTAAAGAAGGCAAAGTTGGCTAGAGAAAAACGTTGAACCCTTGGAAGTTAAAGCATGAAAATCAGGTAAGTAAAGTGAATTTATATTATGAAGTGTTCTAGTGCCCTTCTCCTTGCTTGTTTTGTAGGAAGAATGTCGAGACCAAACGGTGATGACTTGGGGAGATGAAGCGAATACTTGGAGAAAATGGCTAAGTGTTGAGACTTAGTATGTGCCCAGCTCAAGTGACAATGAAGAAATGTTTTCAAAGTCCAGGACATAGGGAAAGATGAAGTACCAAATGTTAGAAATGATCCTCACGTACTTCAAGGTTGAAGAACAACATTAAAGAGGAAAATCATCACCAAGCAAAAGAATGAGGTTGCAGTCTTGGAATTTCAAAATGAGAATGTGCCTGCAGTGCTAGTCCAAGAAGTTGAAGCAGTGTGAACGCGTTTCAAAACAGGAATCTTCTAGAAGATGGTGGCCATTAATTGCTTATTTATTGCCCCACTCCTCTTTGTGGCAGTTTTTAGGGTGAATCTTGTTTAGGGCTGAGGTGGCACAATCTGGGCCATCCAGCCGATTGTAATCTGAGCCGTCCATCGGACTTGGCCAGCTATATAAAGGGGCATCCCCCCCTCATTTGTACATGATTAGAATAGACATTTGAGTTAGACAGTAGACATAGAGTAGAGGGACAACTTAGAAGTAGCTTAGTATAGATTGATAGTGTAGTTGAAGAAGAAGGAAAGTTTTCCTTTGAAAACTTTTGCAGGAGATTGTTGTGTAAAACTTTCATAATAAAAGATCTTTTCATTGATGGTGAAATTCGTCTTTGTTATGGATAGCTAGCGAGGTTTCTTCATCCCTTCTACTTCAAGTAGCGTAGAGTGGCGTAATTTCATTTTTTTTATGCAAGTAGATGTTAGCTGTGGAATGTGGTCTTCAATTTGAGCAAAACTTCGTCTATCCATACCACTAGTGGGCTCGCTGATGGTGAGTTATTGGTCAGCTGGAAAGCGTTGTGGGCTAACTTCAATCATAGTTTTAATTGATGGGTATCGTTGTTGTGATGGTATCTTCATGTCAAGTGGTGGTTTGAACATCTTTGATCATCTCACAGAGATTGCCGCGGGCTTCAGGTGGAAGCTTCAAAATAGAGGCTGAGATAAGCCGTCGGTTGAAGTTTGTTGAAGTTAGGCTCCGCCATCACGCTTACCAATAGTTGTTCTTTCCCAGCCACTACCGGTCGATTACTACGGTTAGAATAAAACTTGGCCTTCATTGATAATCAACAATTGGCAGAAAACCCGCTTCCTCTAACATTTAGGTAATTCAAATGATCCCCAACGAAATACCATTAAATCCACATTAGAGCCAATGAGACTAATGTATGCTTGAGAAGGAACCTTGGAACTGAACGCCACGAACTCTCTCATAAATCGCAGCATGTTCGGATGCGCGATCAAAGAGAGAGAATAGAAGGTAGCCGTTGGCGACTTTATTTCTGATTTAGTGCGGTCCACGAAAAACACGCTATCAGCGAAATTGAAAGGCGCTAAGGAGGAGAGGCAAGCATTAGGTACCAAGAAAGAACAGGAAGGAACCAGTATGAGCTTTGAAGTTCTAGATCAGAGATATGTTAAATCTCTCTTATGTCAAAAATCCAAAAAAAAAGTGAAAAGTTGAAAAAAAAAAAAAATCAAAAAAATGGAAAATCAAAAAAGAGATTACTCAATGGATGGGCACATTCCTTTGCCCTCAGACGTATGTGGACGTTATTGCTAAGATTCAAAAGAAGTAGATACTACACCGAGAATTTGTCTAAGTTTGCTTTGCCAGGAAGATGTCGAATTCATGAGACCCCCCAGCACGAAGAAATCAGTTGCTTAACATTCCTCTCAAGGATAGAGCTTGTTCTCCAAGGGAAAATTTTCTTTTGGGATGTCCCCAAGCCAGGAGTATTGGATGTAGAACTTGATGATTATAGCATTCCAGAAGTTATGGATGAAGCCTTCATGAGATTCATACTTAGGATCCAAAGTCAGATGGAGCTAGGTGATGTTTGTTTGAAAGGTGTTTTGCTCCCTCGTTGGTGTCGGATTCACAACGCACCTCATCCAGAGTTCACTTGCATGACATGTGAAGAAGCCATCAACTACGCCAGATGTCGCCTCGGATTACCAGTACTACCATATGGATTCTTCAAAGACAAAGGATGGATTGAATATGTAACACAAACATTTTTAACACCAAATGAAGATTGTACCTCAACATCATCCAACGACAAGGAGAAAAAGTCACAACAGGATGATGTGATCGAGCTTAGGGAGCAAGCAGATGAAGATTGTTCCTACATCACGCTAGAAGAAGAGGCTATTGGAGCAAAGATCAAAGAAGTAATGGGATATATCCAAGGAAGAGAAACCACCCAAGGCAATTGTCAGCATACGGAAGTGAATGAATGTACAAGATTGCGAGTTATTGAAGATCATCAAAAACAAGGAACGAAGGAATTAGCTCAAAGTACAGATGGTGTGAGAAATTTTCAATGTTCATTCACTCGAGGAGGAGAACGTGAAGAGGGAAGCGATTCCAGTACGCTTCAAGAAGGAATGCTCCTTGATGAAAAAGTTCAAACATGCATGAACAAAATGGAAGAAATGGTAAGTAGCTTAAGGCAAGATGATGTGTTTAACGATCAATGGGCTACCAAGATGGAGGCAGAATATGAAATGCACTTCGCGTCAGCACTTGATCCATTATTCACAGTCATGGAAGAATTGCTGGATGAAATTGAAACAAATGAAACACTGCCTGATAAAGAGATAGAAAATGAAGAACAATTTAGGTTGGGGCTTGATCCATTGTTAGGGATTCAGAAGGAGCCAGTGCATGAGATGTTTTGAATTTCCAAATGCACTCTTGAAGTGGTTTCCTGCCCCACTCCTCCCAGTTTGGATCATCTCCACGTTTTAGATGCAAGAGGTTTGGTTCACCATCAACTTCGACCTCTTGATGAAGCAATGAGCGACAGGCAAGAATGCAGGCCAGCTAATGAAGACCACCAGGTTATATCTTTCCCTACTATTGGCTACAAAGAATATCATTTTGATTATGGAGATTTAGGAAAGACGACTTGTTTATGGATTAATCATGGTCAAGATGAGTTACCCCAGTTACTAATCTTTCCTGAAG